>JAKCPI010013257.1:0-29878 GCA_023213315.1 Euborellia annulipes | reverse complement strand
AAAAATTTTATTTTTGTTTTCCCTTCCTACACCTTGCCGAAAAATCAGCGTAATTGAGGAGTTTCTGTCTACAATTCTCTTCACTCTTTAAGCTTCAATCAATAAATGAAATACCTTTTTAGATATTCTGCGATTTTGATATGTATAGCCGTTACATACATAGAAGAGACAGGTGAAATATTTTCTTTGTATTATGCATTTCTGGGATTTTAAAATGCGTTATTGTGCTACATAGGCCTACATTACTTATATCGTTAGTAAATTAGAGACGCTAATCTAAACTAACAAGAAATTTGCTTGTTTATTATACAATACAGTAATTGAAAGGAAACAGAGACAGAAAAAAAAAACGTCAAGACGTGATGAAAGCGATTCGTGCATGCATGCATGCGTGACAATTTTTTTTTTTTTTTTGAATCTACAAACGAACATGGATTGTGCATTAGTCGCTTCTTGCCCCGATACATGACGCTCACGATCAAATAAATTTAGAGAGAGGAGTACATAGAGTGGTAGTAGAATAAAGTACTCCGCTCTGTGTGCGAGCAAAACGGATTTATCCCCTTTTTTTTTAGTCAAAAACTTTTATCCTCTTGGCATTTGTAGCTGTCTGTCTATTATTTAATTTAAAACTTTGAAAAAAAAAAAAATTTATTTTACCCTAATTTAAACCACCAATGGGGCTTGGTTCGAAATCCGAATGGCATAAATATTGTGTCTTTAGGAATTGGCATTCAGAACTGGTGTTGTAACGGAAATTTGGAAGATAAAAGAAACTCAAAAATCAGATATGTTGAAATTGAAAAAAAAACTACTAAAATGAGGAGGTGAGAGCAAAAGAGAACCAAGTCCACTCTTTGAGAAAAAATGAATCCAACTTAAAGCCTTATATTTAATTCCTCTTAAAATATACATTTATTTATTTTAAAGAGATTACAAAGAGTAAAACAATCTCGTGGCAATAAATATCCAACTCTATTTGAGATGCCTCTTCCTGAGGAAGGAAACGGGAACTCACCTCACTGTTAATCCCATGAACGTTAGTTCTCAGAGTTTCCACAACGTCTCAGGTATGACAAGAGATGAAAGAGATAATAAATTTAAGGGCTGTCCAAAAATATTGCAAAGTTATTTAAAAAGATTTTAATTAAATTTAAACGATCAAACGTAGGCTCAAATTGAAGCATTCGCTCTCTTCAGTCATAAATGTCTGACACGGGGTTACTCTGAATACTAACTTTCATGGAAATAATACTGAAGTGAGTTCCCGTTTCCTTCCTGAGAAATAGAGTTAGATTATTTTTTGCCAGTAGGTGGATTTGAATATCTTTAACCTATGGCTCTGAGATAGACAATTAACTTCTTGTGTCAAGGGTCAAGGGTTCGTATCGAGTTCCTGTTATTTCAATTTAATTGTACCGGTATACCTATCAATTTAAAAATAGGAACGGGATCTAAATTGCCTCAAATGCCGAAAAAGTTCTTAATCAAATAAATAAATAATGGTGGCACCTCGGGAGTGATGGCGAAAATATTAATTTTTGATTTTTTTTGTATTGGATTAAATTTCCAAGCGATTTCAAAATTCTCCCTTTAGTGCGGAGTCTCTTCCCAAGTATCACCTTACTGTAAACATACATAAATAAATTACACTATTTTAATCCCCCTCCCTCCGGAAAAAACGGCCATTTTTTTATCAATTTTTTTGTTGTTTAATTTTAATTTAATATAGAGAGGGTTGGGGAGGGATGATTTGTTTTCGTTGGGAAATTCAATGTCCTTAATAGGGTCGTTTACTCTAATAACGAATTACGTTTATTACTTAATGTGTTATTTAATGGAACTTGAGACAGAGAGAGAGAAGGAGATTAGCTCCTTTACTTGCTTCCTTTCTTAAAGCAATTCGCACATAACTCATTTCAAGAATTGCCTTAAATTATAGAATCCTCCAAATTTACACGTTTATCTGTTATATTTATTTATTTAAATTTTATCTATCTTTAGGGGAGGGCATGAATCCAAATGTGTCAGAATTGTTTGACGAAAATGTTTTTATTGAAGCCAAATATGTATAATATTTTTACTTTCTCTTACCTCTAATATGTTAATATATATAGAGAGAAAGTATTGGATTCATGTCAAAAATTCGATGTAGAGATTTTGATGGATATACATGTTTTGAGGTCTCCTAAATCGAAAAAAGTGGTTTTCGCGACATGGTCTGTGTGTCTGTGAACTAAATATCTCAAGAACGAAAAGAGCTAGGAGATTGAAATTTTATATTTAAGTTAAGCACACCCCTGAGACGTAACACGAAGCTTTTGAATAAAATCGGGTAAAGAGTACAGTGAGCGCCACAATTAAGTCCCCATCTGATAGCTAGAGCTTTAAAAATATGGTTTAGTACTGAAATAATTTTAAATTTGAAAAGGCAAAATAAAATCATCTGTTTATTAAAGCTTTTGTGGTTTGAAATATTATTATTAGGAGAATTTTTAATTATAGACCACATTTTTGTATTAAATATTTTTAATAAATATTTAATACAAAAATGTGGTCTATAATTAAAAATTGTCCTAATAATAAAATCATCTGTACCAAATTTTACGTTTTACCTTCTCGTTTATTAAAATTATTTCACTTTATACCATAATCTATACCATATTCTTAAGGCTAAAGCTATCAGGTGGGGACTTAATTGTGGCGTTCACTGTACTAGTACTTACTTTACTGAAGTACTTTTTCGATTTTCGATTTTCTCAAAATTTGCTTCAACGATTTTGATTAAAATTCAAAAATCATAGATATAAATATTTTCTCATACTTATAAATTTTACATCTCTCGAATGTCCGGCAGGGGCGTATATAGAAATTTTTTTTCGGGAGGGGGGGCTGATCTCAAAAATTTTCCTGTGAAATTTTTTTTTTCGCGGAACCTAAGTTTTCCGAAAATCATCATTTTACCTTTTTTTTTAATGGACCCAAAAGTTTTGCCGCCCACGGAAAATTCCCTCTTTCGCGGAATCTAAATTTTCGTGCTGCGGAGCCGAGCAAACATTTCGGGAGGGGGGGGGAGACCCATTATTGTCTCTTTATCGCTATATGTGTATATGCATTTGAAAAAATTCAAGGGGGGCCGGGCCCCCTCGGCACCCCCATTATATACGCCCCTGATGTACGATACTGTCGGTAACTAAATATATGTCGACACAAAATAAAAAAATCTGGTGCGACCAGTCACACCAGATATTTTTAAGGTTTTTTCGGCATTTATGGACATTTATACTCCGTCCATATTTATTTAAATTTATTAATAGACAACAATTAAATATTTAAATAAATAATTAAATGGGAAGTAGAAAACAAAGGCGATTGAATGTATTCGCGTTAAAATCGTGCAAATCGAAGAGCTTCCTTTGAGTTATATTATTATTTAAAAAATATTTATTTGCGCCAATATTTGATAAATAATAATAATTTATAACAAGTTGTGGCTGGTTCGAATTGGATTAATATGAACAGGATGCAGCCAGTAATAAAAATAATCTATTTTGTTAAAACTCTTTATTCCGGAAGATCATCAAAGAGGGCTGAAGATGTCTTTGTAGATCATAGCCGAAACGTTCCGGAATAGGGTTAAAAAAATAGAGGCTGATGGATTTGTTTTTGATGTATTTAGTACCAAGTGTACATATGTATTTGCGTGTATATTAATATCTAACAAGAGAGAAAAAAAGATTCCGAGTGTTTTTGTTGTTGTTATTTTTTTTGTTTTCAATTTGTTCATCCCATAATTAAATTTAAGCACAATAATAAATAACCCATGCATCCTAATATAAATAGTAAATAATTCAAAAAAAAAAAAAAAAATATTCATAATAAAATTATGTTTGTGTATAAAAAAAAAGTTCATTGACAGTGAAATATACATCATCATTTAAAATTCAAAAAAAAAGGGTAAAATATCAGTGTAATTAATTTTTTTTTTAATTTAATGAACTGGGAATGAAATAAAATACGTTACTAATCAAGACGTCATAGCAGTGTTTATCTAGAGTGTATTTTTTAGGAGAGAGGAAATTTAATTAAAGTAAAATTCAAAATGTCTTGTATTGATATTTGGACGCCCTTGATAGATTATATGTTATTATATATGATTTTTTATTCGAAATGAGAAGTCGCTTTTTCTAAGATTTTCTGTTTTTTTTTTTGAGAGGGAACTTAACATCGAATAATGCCAGAAACTTTTATTTCTCGAAAATGTAAATAGATTTAATTAGTTCTTGGTGGAATCAGGGATGTCATTTGGGGGTGGGGGGCAGGGGCATTTGTCCCCCTCCCCCTCAAAGTTTTGGAAGAAACTAGTCAATTCTGAGACATACAAACTCCCACTCTGATCTATTCTCTTAAAAACAGACGTAAAAATTTAACATCAACAAATGGGTGTTAAAAAGTAAAGTAATAACATAAGCGTTAAACAAATGCTATTCTCTAAAACAGTGGTTTCCAAACTTTATGTTACCACGCCTCCCTTAAAAATAATTAATCTTATGGCGCCTCCCCCCCCCACACCCATTTTATATAATAATACAAAATTTTTAATGCTAAAAAATCATTATCATAGTCTTATTTATATTAAAACTAGCATTCATTTGGGAAATTGGTACTGGGGGCCAATTTTCGCGCCCTCCCTTAGACTAGTCCGCGCCTCCCCAGGGAGGCGAGCCTCACAGTTTGAAAAAGGCTGGTATAAGGGCATTTCATGGCTGGTGGAATTTGTATCAGGAATGAAAGTTAGAAGATGCGGTAACTCACCCCAGTGAAATTCTAAGTGGACTAATCATATCTTACTTTTCTACCTAATGAAAAAAACCCTACAAAATTCTGCAAGGGATTCGATGGGTTCCTAAGTTACCCAGTGTTATTATTATCTGTTTATGAGAGTTTCGAAATCTTCAAAAATTAATTCCGCCCCAGTAATAAAAAATTTTAGGAAAACATTAAAATGTTTCTATTCCACTATGCTATTTGCTAAATATTTAATATAAATTTTAACTCAAACGGAATGCACTTATTTTTTAGTAAAACTATTTAGTATATAGTAATTAACAAACATTAATATCTTTGTGCATTATAGGGGATGGGACATCAACCCCCCTGGTTACCTGGTTAATGCCTTCATACCTCCCCCCCCTCTTAAGGAAATGCGAGCCGTCCCGTTGAAATTACTCTCAAAATAATTTGAATACATTTATAAATAATTATTTTAATTTTTACAATTAAATATTATATTAAAAAAAATAAGGGTGTGCCGCCGGGAGTCGAACCACACAATTTTTATTTTATTTTGAAATTATTTTATTTTAATTTTCAACCCTTAATCCACCCCTGAGTAAAAGTATATTAAGGAAATTTGATTAACAAAAATATAAGCCATATAGAAAGAATATAATGGTAAATAATAGTGACTTAAGAAAAGATTTTAAAAAATGCCCTCAGGCTTGGTGTAGTTGGTACCGAACGTGGCGGGTTCTAACCTCTGGCAGTCCGAAATGGATTCCAAATGGCTTAAATTGAAATGCCTGGACCCCCAATATGCATCTACATCATTAATTAATAAAGTCTTATATGGCCTGAGTTGCCAAAAAGACTGTGAATGTGTGTGTGACTGTTGAGTGTGGAGTGTGAATGAGAAAAAAGTGTGAGTTTAAAAAAGACAAAAAATAAAAAACTAATTTTTTTTTCAATGACACCTACACTCCCCCTTACCCTTTCAACAGCTTATATTCTCCCTCTACCCTTAGTGAAATGCAAACTATTTAATTTCATATTCAAAAGAATCGTTTTTCGCAGTCAAATTATTTGTTTCTATCATTTTTTTTTCAACGATAAAATGCATAATAATTACCTTTAATAAGACTCTCAAGAGGGTGTGCTGGTTGACGGTGAGGTCAGGGTGGGTTACACTATATTAATTATTCACTTTGATTCACTTTAAACACAAAAAAAGAGAGCAGCGCCTGCCTCCCTGCAACACGCTCGACTCGACTGAACGAGAGATTCGTCTCTCTCTGTTTGTATAGGAATAAAACAGATGAAAATAACAATTCCCTTTTTATTAAAAGTAAAAAAATACCTTTTACTCTAATCTAACTATATTTAGAGATGGAAAAGAATGTCAACAAGTGATTTGGAATATTCCAAGGCCTTTCTTAAATAATCAACCCTTCATCTAATCCCTAATCAACCCTTAATATTATAAAATAATAATCAACGCTATTTTTTGAATGTTTTCTATTTATTTGCCTTCGATTTAGCTAAAATAAATTTAAAAAACATTTTTTTCAACCCTTTATCCAATCCTAATAAATAAAATAATTAACAATGCTATCGCCTTCGGCGAGCTTCGCGTCTAGTCAGAAAAAAATTAAAACCCTGAAAAACTTCCCTGGATCCGCCTTTGGGTTTTACACATAGTATAATTTTCTAGAATGAGTCTTACTTTAGGCCAGTGGTTTCCAAACTTTATGATACAACGCCCCCCCCAAAAAATAAATTCTTTTTTCGCCCCCCCCCCCCACCCATTTAATAAAATAATACAAAAACAAAAAAAAAAAAATTTTAGTACTAAAAAATATAAATTTATATAAAAATATTTTTTTAATTAATATATTAAGGAAAACCTCCGTCCCAGATTTTTATTATTTTATTTATAAAACTAGCAATCATTTGGAAAATTGATTTTGGTGGCCAATACTCGCGCCTCCCCCTAGACTAGTTCGCGCCTCCCCCACAGTTTGGAAAACGCTGCTCTAAAACAAGTTTTAACATTTTATTTTTTAGCACCAGGTGTTAGCAATTCATATGAAGATAGCTATGTTTTTGCAGATAACCGTGTTTTTAGACCCCTCGATATCCTCTCGCGCATGCGCAATACTAATTTGATTTGCTATTTAAGGCCTATCTGACACATCAGCTTTAAACAAAGTTTTAACAGCGACGTTAACATATTGCTTTTATTTCAAAGCTGTCAAAATCATAACCTTACTTTTTATATTAAAGATGCCATTTTTATGCACGGCGTTAAAATATTAAAGGCATCTCCTAGACATTACATTATTTTTTTTAACACTAATGACTAAAGTGTTAATGCTTTTGCTTTAATGTTTGTGCTTACAGAATAGCAATTTGATTTTAATAATAAATATTTAAATAATTTTTCCCACCAAAAAAAATTTAACCCACCCTCCCCCCACATAAAAAAAATATTTTTTTATAAATAAAATTTTTTTAATTAATATATTAATAAATAATTTTTTTTTTTTATTTAAATTATAATAAAAATTTTATTAAAATAAAAAAAAAAATTATTAAAATTTTCATAAAAAACCTCCCTTCCCCTTCCCCCCAAAAATCTCTATATTAATTATTAATTATCCCCATCCCCCCCCAAAACCCAAAAAAAAAAAAAAAAAAAAAAAAATTTAAAATTATTTGTAATATTTTAGTTTTATCTTTATTTGATTTGTTAAATATACCCCACCTTACTTTTCCGTTGTATGTCGTGATTTCGCCTTTTTCTGTTTTTATATTAAAATTAATTTTCTTTCTACTAGAAAAAGAAAATTTTTTTTTGCTAATTTTTTTAATCTTCTTGCATATAGCAAAATAATTTTTAATTCGAATAGTACAAAAATTTTATAGAAAATCGTCCATTTTATAGATGAGATGATATTGGAATAGTCGAATTTATTTGTTTCAATTTTTTTCCCACTAACACACACACATACACACAGTCTTTTTCGGTAACTCGATAACCGTTTTTTTATTGATATATATATATATATATATATATATATATATATTTTATATATAATGGGGGTCCAGGCATATTCATTGAAGCCATTTGGTATCCAAATGGCTTAAATAAAATCATCGAACTGTCCGGGATCCTAACCCGCGACCCTTGGTATAGAAGGTCAGCACGCTAGTAACTATACCAAGGCCCGAGGGCTGTGTTCAATTTATTAGACTATATTAAAGTTGGAGAGGTTGATGAGGATGAGATTAGCATTTATCGGACTTTCCTGTATAAACTGATATTATTATTTTTATTAAAAAAAATAAAAATATTAATAATTTTGTTTATATGTAACCGACTGGAAGGCGAGTTTTTTTTTCTTTATCAAGGTGGGCAGAAGTCAGGAGTTCAAATCGACTTCTCGGAAATAGCAAAACACAAAAATTGCCAAATTTTTTTTTTATTTTTGTTTATATTTTGATTGAATTTCAACAAAAAGAAAAAAAAATCATCTTTTTTCTCTATTGAATAGAGAGAAAGAGAAAGAAAATAAAGATCGGAGCTGTTGATGAATTCGTAATCCCAAATAGAGTGCATTTAGTTTCCTTTGTCCCCCTCCCCCTCCTCGAAAAAGGCGTAATATAAAGAGCGAAAGAGAGGATTTATCCTCCCTCTCCCTCAACATATCCTCCTTTTTTCTTTTTTGGAATATGATTTCTGGTTCCTATATGCAAATTCCAAACCCATTCACAGCAACAACAACGCCATTCTTACCTTTCCGATATCTCTCTCTTAAATCCGACTTGTGCATCAATATTTCATTATTTTCACAAAATATTTACATCTAATATTCTGCCAGAGAGAGAGAAAATAAACAATCACGTCTTTAACCTAACATATAGATGTCGTAAATTTTGTATTGTTCGAAATTCTTCAATTATTCGAACTTCCTTATGGTAGAAACTAGAAAAATATAATTTTTTTTTTTTTGTTATTCGTTCTTGGCTATAGAAAAATATTAATGTTTGTGTTTATATCCTACTCGAATAGATCAAAAATTTTATAGAAGAGATAATTTTGAATTACTTGTTTCCAAATACTGTAACATTAAATGGCCTAAGATGCCGAAAAATATTTCGTAATAGATTGTAGTGCCTATTACAAAGAAGTTAACTTTTTGTTAAAGATGAGGTTTGCATTGTTTTTATCAAAGGATTCGAAAAAAAGAAATATTTCTGGACGCCGAAAGAAAGATTAAATAATTAAAAACATAAAAAATAATTAATGCCTGATTGACCGCTATTCTCAACCGTTTCGTCGCGACCCCCTGGGACGTCTTAGGACGTTTTCGCAACATGGTCTGTCTGTCTGTGTGTCAGGGTTTAATTTAAAGCATGAAGGAATTGAGCTACGGGGTTGAGAGGGGTCACCCCTCCCCTCTCCCCCGAGAAAAATAATTTTCTTTGAAAAAGGACGATAAGGAGAAAACCAGCCTCCCTTTTCTCCCCTCACAACTTGAATTTATTTGCAAATATTTCGGCTCCTATACAGGGGCCTTCCTCAGTGTATATATTTATTTTTTGAGAGAGATTGTTCAAATCTATAATTCCCAGCTGTAACACATCTACTGAATTTTATTTTTAATATAAAATTTTGAAAATTAATACTTTAAAATTTGACTTGTAGGCTTATATATTCTGGTAAACAAGTACAGAATGCAACTTTAAATTACCGAAAGTAAGAGAAAGTTGTGTGTTTGCGTCCAGTCACACCAGATTACTCTTCCCCCTCCCCTCCCCCGAAAACTCCTCTGTATCCTCCCTTGCTTGGCCAACATTCCTATATGTACAGTGAGGGACAATATTAAGTCCCACCCATGTGTTTTCTACTTGTGATTATTTCATTGTTTTTATCCAAGAAAATGAAAATCTTCATTGGAAATTTTCTAGGTTTAAACCATGAAAGATTCCATTAAAAAATTTATAATATTTATTTAAAAACAATGAAACAATCACAAGTAGAAAACGCATGGGGAGGACTTAATATTGTCCCTCACTGTACATATAAGGCAAAGCCCGTAATTTCGAAATTTCAAAGTTTTAAATTTCTTTCTCTGACTCCGCCCAGCTCTGACCCTGACCAATCAACGAGAGAGATTAGTAAACAGATTACATATACCGGACGTGAATGGCTAGCGCTTTATATATACTAATGATAATGATATGCCTTGAAGTTTCATTGGCTTAGACGCTCTTACTCTTCTCTAGTTGCTCCTGCTCCTTAATCCCGTAGTAATAATATACTATTTTTTGAAAGCATACAAGATTCTAATTTCAATAAAGATGTTTTCGTTTTGTAACCACCCTGTACAATTAATCAAAACCCAAAAGTCCTGACCTCCATATTTCTTGTTACATGTTCAAGACAAGTAGTTTATTCATCTAATAAAAATTAAATGAGAGAAAGAGAGAGGAGAGGGAGAGGGACCTCCATCTTCATGTTTCACTCTAATTCGATTGTATCAACTGTTTAATTTAATTCCCCCGTAGGGAATTCCAAGCCTCCCTATTGAATTAATAAGATAGAGAGAGAGAGAGAGAAGATGTGTGTATATTGACACAGGATGATACCCTCTCGGGAGCAAATGACCAAACCTCACCTCTACTTTACCTTCCAAGGATTAAAAGGACAATATAATTCGGGGATTGAAGACCCTTGCACGTATCTACGTATAACTTTCTCTCTCCCTCTCTGTCTTTAAGCAAAGAGACTATTGACAAGAGACTTTCCTATAATCTGATGTTTATACATAAAGAGTAGTAGCCCCAATACGTATGGCTAATTGTTATAAAGGCAAAAATAAATAAATGTTCTTGGATAATATAAAATATGTTAAATAAAAATATTATTATTCATTTAAGGGGGAACGGGAGCGAAGTGGTTACGCATGTTTTTCCCGATAAGATGGCGTAGTGTGTCATAAAAAGTATGCCCAAAAATCAAGTAATTCAAAAATTTGCCAAGAGATGTCAGAATGGTAGCCTATAATATTTAATGCATTTGGTTGATTTTCATTGATCTTTTAACAATAAATACTTTATAAATGTTATTATATATTATGTATCTTTTATAAAAGCATAAAAATATATAAATATAGGCCAGAAAAAGTACATCAGTCAAGTACTAGTACTTTTTGGCCGATTTTGTTTAAAAGCTTTTTCTTACCCCTTGGGAGGGTGCCTAACTTAATTATAAAATTTCAACCTAGTAGCTCTTTTAGTTCTTAAGATATTTTGTTCACAGACACACGACAGACAGACAGACCATGTTTCGAAAACCACTTATTTGGATTCAGGGGACCTCAAAACGTGTATATCCATCAAAATCTCGACATCGAATTTTTGACATGAATCCAATACTTTCTCTCTATATATATATTACATATATAGAGGTAAGAGAAAGTAAAAATTAATAATTGGGAAAAGAAATATAAATTATTCGATTTCAATTTAACTGAAAAAAAAAAACTTCCATAAGAAACTTTTCGTAAAGATTAAATGGCTTTTTTCGCTTCCTCTTTCTTCAATTCTTATTGAGAAATCTCTCTCTCTCTCTCCTCCTTCTCTCTATTTCTCCAATCAAAATATAGACATGAAAATAAACTTTTTTTTTTTTATTTTGGAATCATTAATTGCTTTTAATCAAAAAACCAATTTGGTCTAATAATTCAACGGAATTTTTTTAGAGCTGGGAGGTGGGAGGAACATTATTTTCGGCATCTAATTTCAAACGATTAAAATATAATTGAAAATCTCATTAGAGAGTAACAGAGGAGATAAATTTTTCACCAATTAACAAACTCGCGCACGAGTGATTAACGTTCTTACTCAAGCCCCTTAATAATTTCCAGGGCAATAGATTGCTTGCTTTTACACTCACGTATGTGTGCTTTAAATAAAGTTAATTTGTTCTAAAAATATAAATATGATATTCAAAGATGGCGACAATGTGTGAGTGAAGAGGGAGGGGGGGGGGAGAGAGCGAGACCTTTTTTGTAAATAAATAAGTTCAAAGATACAATAAGCAAAATAAAAACTATACCAATTTATTTCATTTCAATTGGCTATTAATCATTTGAAATAAAAAAGGATGAGGTCTAAATGGTCTTAGATGCCGAAAAATACCTGATACAGATTAAAAAATAGAGTGCTTCATTCATTTTTACGTCTTTTTTTAATTTCAAATTTAAGTCAGTCGATTACCAAAATGTGTTGTTGTTATATGATGCAGGAAAAATACCTCAAACAAATTTTAAAAATCTGGGGGCCTTTTCAAACAAGGCTCTACCTAATTATTAAGTTTATTATATAATGTATTATATTAAATATTATATAATATATTATTAACAATATTATTAACAATATATTAAATATCTTACGAGAATATAAAGCGCTAGCGGCTGACTTCCTGTCCCTGTGTATATGTGCCTGTCAGGGCGCTGATTGGCCAGAAAAAAAGGAAGTGGAGTTAAAGAGGGAAAATTGAATATAATTCAGAGAGGGAAATTTATTTAGCTAGGCTGAAGGCGAGCAAGGGGGTCCAGAGGGCGCAGCCCTCCGGAGGCGGGCTTTACCACTTGCTTTAAATATAAAAATACAGTGGTATAAAAAACGACATACAAGTAGTAAAAAAATCTGCTGTAATTATTTAAAATAAAAAAGAAAAATCTGGTGTGACAAGCACAGAACACAACTTTCGATTCCCGAAGGGGCCAGTCACACCAGATTTTTGAAATTATAACCGCGTCGAGAGAAGTGCCCGTTCCCCTTTTTAAAAAATTTTCTTTTCTTTTATCAATTTAACAATAAAAAAAAAAAAAAAGTTTTCCTGGCTGTCCTTCTTCCCCCCCCCCCCCCCCTCTTTCCTCTTTACTTTACTTATGGCCATATGGGCTTTTTCATCTTCATGAATGCGTTCGTTACCGAGGGTTTGTTCCCTTGACAGTCTTATCTCTCTCTTTCTCATTTCTTTCATGCACATACACACACACACACACACACACACACATCTATATAAATTCCTAAGTTAAAAGAGTTTAACAGATCTAGATACATTTCACTTATTCGTTTTATTTTTTTCAATTTTATATATAGTCTTTTAGATAATATATATTCTATAAAGGAAATTGTTTTGAAGATTAGATTTTTTTTTAAGTATAAAACTTTGACTTTAACTATATCAGTAGCTTATAAATTTTTCTTTAAAGCAGTTTTGATTTTGGTTATAGGAGCTTTTTTGTATCCTCTCAAAAGGTCTTTATTACATAGTATATCGTTGGTGTAATCTACAAAATAGAGTTATGAATAGAGCCCGGATGTTGATGCAAACGCAGGTTTGTATAGAAGCTGAATACGTTCCTGAAACTTTGCAGATATCCCTTTCAAGAGTATTCAATTCGAAATAACCCTCTTTGTTCCAAGCATATGTGCATATTTTATCTTTTTTTTGAACAAATTTCATGCACAATGCATGTTTTGCCAATTTTTAACAATTAAAGCATATTTTAACATTATTTTAAAGAAAAAAGCATGTTTTGAATATTTTTGTGTAGTTGATTTTAAAATCTAATTTATGGGACAAAAATTAAAAAGTCGGTGGCCTGGTGCAATGGACAGCATAGCACGCCTATGCCCAGAAAAGGCTGGAGATCCTGGGTTCGATTCCCGGGGGCCATGGAATGTTTAAATAACACAGCTTTGTTAGATATATATCTCTATGACTTATGTTAATTAATTAAGTTTAGAGATTGCGGTGTAGGTTTTAGGTGAAACATTTTAAACTGAGGTTGTGTTTATATGTGGGGTTTCAGTCGTTTGTAACTCTTGAAGATGGGATAATATCCCGAAATATATCGAGTATAATATATATTCTTTGTTTTTACTCACATAACCCAGTGAAACCCCACATATAAACACAACCTATGTTAATTAAGCCCGAAAAGAATCTAGATGTTTTGAATACTAATATCTAATTCATATACCTATATAAATCTCGAAAATATTTAATTATTTTTAATATTTTTAAACTTTTGCTTTTTACAGGGTGGATATATAAAAGATCAACATTTTAACCTCAATTTGTACCCGATTTCTTCTTTCCTGCGACTCAATTTGTGATAGAGAATATTTTTACTGTTTTTTACTTTCTCTTACCTCTATATATTTTTATATATCTTGAAAATCGAATGTACCGTACTGTCGTAAACTAAATATATTTCGACATAAAAAATCTGGTGCGACAGTCACACCTTTTTCTCTTCATTGTGAATATTTGGTCATTTTATAGTGCACTATTGCATGCATATTTTAAGGTTTGCTTGTGCATGAACATCCGAGCTCTAGTTATGAAACCTTCCTGGACATAAATGAATACAAAAGTGTATAGTGACAAGATCTCTTTTACTTAATAATTCTAAGTCATGTTATTAATAACCTTGAATATACGATATCTTACTTACTGTATCAAGAGAGTGTGAGAGAAAGAGAGTGAGAGAGAGAGATGAGACGTTTAGAGTAAATAGAGTTTCTAGAATAGTTTTGCCAGATTGACTCGTCGTGGCATACCAACAAGACGTTAATGAGCAAACCGTCTGTCTGTCTGTTTGTGCGTTGTCGGTTTCGGCTAAGTCAATAACCCAAACCAAACCCAAAACCAAAGCAATCTCTGCCTTCTCTCTCTCTCTCTCTATCCTTTTGTACTTGGGGTACTTGTTTCTTGTTAGAAATAGAAAAAGACGCATTGCGTCTTCTTCTCTCTCTCTCTCCCTCTCGTTTTAGATCCTCTCAAATGGCTACGCAAATTGTCCTCTGACCACCATGGAGGACCCCAAACGCCGTCGTGGTTAAAGCCCTTAGGGAAACATTCAACTAAATCCCCTTCTTATCCTCATTTAACTAAAGAAAAATATTATTACTATAAAATAAGAGATTGTCTTGTGACATGAGTAAAAAGAGATAAAATATAGTTTATATACAACTAGAAATAGGATATATTCAAAAATTCCAAATAGGATGCAATCAGCTCCTTTTCTTTTCAGTTCTTTGAATTAGAATTAATTATTTCAAACAGGAGGGGCTCGCTAATTCAATGACATGAATATAAATAAATAAATGCCCCCGGGTTTGGCGTAGTAAGTAGCGTGCCTACCTCCTATACCAAACGTCGCGGGTTCGGACCCAGGCAGTCCGATGATTTTATTTAAGCCATTTGGATACCAGATGGCTTAAATAGAAATGCCTGACCCCACAATAGATATATTTTCTACAACGGTTATCGTCTAAGTCTTATATGGCCTAAGTTGCCGAAAGACTGTATGAATGTGTGTGTGAGTGTGAGTGTGAATGAGAAAAAGTGTGAATGTTTTTAAAAAAAAAAATAAATAAATAAATAAATAAATAATATTTTATTGCCAAAAAGAAAATTAAACAATCATGCGCTAGGCATTTCCATTAAGATGAACAGAGTTTAAAAACATGGTGTCAGACGAAGGTCTTCAATCAGGGGACATCTTGATGAAATTAAGCAAGAAGGTTCCTCAATAAGGTTACCAGGATTTAATATATTACATGGAGAGAAAAATTAAAAAAAAAAAAAAACCTCCCAAAATGACTTGAATATTCCTAAAATTTTAATTTCAAAAATTAATATCTCAAAAAGTAGTAAAAACTTTGGGAAGGAAAATAATTTTTGTTCATGAGATATTTTGTTCACAGACAGACCATTTAGCGAGATCCACATTTTGGGACTCACGGTTACATATATTTCCATCAAAATCTCGACATCGAATTTATATCAAAGTATATATACACACTGTAAAAAAAATCTTAATTTTAGTGTGTTTTTGAATACTAAATTTACAAATTTCCCTTGTAAATGATATCTACTATGCATTTATCTACTAAATTTACAAATGCGTTCAAATATTTACAACAAACATTTTAAAATTATAATTTTCATTCGAAAAATAGAGTAAGCTTATGTATTGTAATTTTACAAACATTGTATAGTATTTTTCGTTAAAAATTGTATTTTTTCTCGAGAGCAGTTTAGGAATTCTATAATTACCACACATTTACACTCTAATTTTCAAATGTCATTCTAAAATTACAATACATTTTCATTCTAATTTTCAAACGACTTTCGAAAATTACAATACATTTGTAAATGGTTTTTGCAAAGATTTACTAAATTTAGTATGTTTTTGTGTAGGAAATATGCTTCCTAAACAATTGTAAAATTATAAAAAAAATTTTACAGTGTATGTAAAAGAAAGTAAAATCAATGAACAACCGTCATTGCTTTTTGAGGTTGTGGCTGTGATGCGATTATAATGGAGAAATGGAGATATCAGCCAGATTGGAATGATCCAGATTCAAAAAAACTCCCGAAGTTTTGGAAACCAATACTGCCTATATTATTCGTGATATATGTGAATTGTGCATGGGATCAAAATTTTAAATTAAATGAATACACCCACATATAGAGAGAGATATTATTAATAGTATTCAAAAGGGTTTATTTTATGTCATAATTAGATCATCTTCAATGCTAAAGATGTGAATGATGTATGTACATTAACAAAATGAATAGAGAGAGATAATAAATAGATTTTCTCTTTTATATCAACCATCCCCCCTCCCGCCCCGTGAAATAATAGTAATTTAGATAAATATATATCATAATCATACTTAACTAAAGTGATTTTAATATGCCATTTGTTTTATTTATCATCACGAGGGTGTTAATAAGGTTTATTTATTTATCTCCAGTAATATTTCAAGAATTGAGTTGGTATAATAGATTAGATTTACAATTTCATTAATAATAATCAGAAGAGATCCTGAATTAAGTAGAGACTTAATTTAAGGTCTTTTTCGGCATCGGAGGCCAGTTTGATGACAGCGTCTCTATTTAATTCAATTGATTGCTAGCCAATTCAATTGAAATAAATATTTGTCGTATGAGAAATGAAGCGAAGCCTTGACCCCTAGCGGAAACTCAGGGAAGTCGTCCTGAGAAATAAGCCTAGCCATCAGTAATTAAAAATTTAAAATACCTGCTACAAATTGTATAGAAATTAAATCATAAATGGTTTTTACACAAAAAAAAAAATAAATAAATAAATAAATGGAAATTTTAAACAAACTTTTTAAGTTAGATCCATATAAAAGTATTTCTAATATCATGGATATTAGAGGAAAAAAAAATAATTTCTCCTCATCACTCTCATATCAATTCATCCCTTTATAGAAAAATATGGTGTGACTGGTCGCACAGCACACACTTTCTATTACCTTCGGTAATCGAAAGTTCTGTGCTTGTCACACCAGATTTTTTTGTGTCGACATGTGTTTAGTTTCTGATAGTACGGTACATTTGAATTTGAAAAATTTATAAACTATGTAGTTTGTTTATTTATATTTTGTTACGATGCCAACCATTTCTCCTATTTTTTCTATGAAGTACAAGAGTAAAGTGGTCTTCAGAAGATTTCAATGGCAAAATGAGAATATACAATATGAGTAGGATGGCAGCTAGGAAAGAAATCAGACGAAAATCTAATCAATCTTTATCCAATTTTCTTTCGATTGCCGACCTTTAGAACTCAAATCGCGCCTTTTCTCAGGACTACCGATTGTCCTGAGGAAGGGTTCTAATATATTAGAAATAAAATTGGATAAAGATTGATTAGATTTTTGTCTGATACCTTTCCTGGCTGCCAACCTACTCATATTATAATCTAAAAAATAATAAAATTGCTTGAGTTGAATGGCTGTAGATATTCAAATTGGAAATGGAACGGAAGCCTTCCGGGAACAGCAGCCAGGTTAAATAAAAAATTTCATATTTCTTAGCCGACGTTTCGGTGCAAGTCGCACCCATCCACAGGGCAAGCAAAATTGTCAAAATTTAGTACAGGTTAATCGGTTTGCCCTGAGGATGGGTGCGACTTGCACCCGAAATGTCGGCTAAGAAATATGAAATTTTTTATTTAACCTGGCTGCTGTTCCCGGGAAGGCTCCCGTTCCATTTCCAACTAAAAAATAATGAATTTACGAATTTTAATCAAAATCAGAAAAAAAAAAACTGAAAAAGTACATCAGTAAAATACTAGTACTCTTTTGTCGATTTTGTTCAAAAGTTTCATGTCACGTGGAGGTTGCTAACTTAAATATCAAATTTCAACCTCCTAGCACGTTTCGTTCTTGAGATATTTTGTTCACAGACAGACAGACAGACCATGTCGCGAAAACCACTTTTTTGGACTGAAGAGACCTCAAAACGTGTATATCCATCAAAATCTCGACATCGAATTTTTGACATGAATCCAATACTTTCTCTCTATATATATTAACATATATAGGTAAGAAAAATTAAAAATTTAAACTTTTGGATAAGAGGACGTCCTAACGAAGTAAAAGTTCTTTTTAAGATCTTGATTTTTGTATTTTTTTTTTTTTTTATTCATGTATATAAAGGTTCGTTGGTCTTAAATGTGCTATTTTAAGGCCCTTGTCAGTGAGGCTGTCGCTCGTTGTGGTGTCAATTAGTATATGTTTGTTTTGGGTGAAAATAAACAAATTTCAACAACACTTTGCTTATAAAGTCAAATTGGGATACGATTAGAAAGAGTATCTATATGGCGTTAAACTACGTTTATTGCTATCTGTCCAATCCAAGATACAAAACACCGAATTAATCAAATTTAAACTATCAGCACAAAGCTCTAAATGAAACATTATGTATATATAAAAATTAAAACACTAACTTTTTTTAAATAAATCTTTGAAACTTATAACCTAGTGTTTTTAATTATTCATATATTGTAATGCATCCTTAATAAGAATCCATGGAGTATTTTCTTATTGGTGTCCTTCTCGCTCACTCTCTGGCTGTCAGAAGGGAAGGGGGGATCATCGACGACGATAAATGGCTCGGGAGAGTATTCGTTTCCACACAATTGGCATGAGTGTGGGAAGATAAATGGGTCTACACACAACAACAACAACAACAACAACAAAGCCATTCAATTAAACATTAAAATAAAATTGTCTGCCATTTAAATGATTAACATTAACATTTCATTGGCATTTACATGTAAATATCCTTAAAATAAAAAACGAAATGATGAAAAGATATCAATTTTAATGAATGAATGAATGATGAATTTTTTTCTCATGACTGCAAATAACAAAATTATTTCTTAAGGGGGAACGAGAGCGAAGTGGTTACGCATGTTTTTCCCGATAAGATGGCGTAGTGTGTCATAAAAAGTATGCCCAAAAATCAAGTAATTCAAAAATTTGCCAAGAGATGTCAGAATGGTAGCTAATAATATTTAATGCATTCGGTTGATTTTCATTGATCTTTTAACAATAAATATTTTATAAATGTTATTATATATTATGTATTTTTTATAAAAGAATAAATATATATAAATATAGGCCAGATATAGGCTAATACTATATCGTCTGTTAGACTATCCTGCCATCTATTGCAAGAATGCTGATCTAATTTGACATTTGATTTTTAAATAAATCATCTAAGCTTATTTTAAAAATTTTTCAATTAATATGTGATTAATAATAACAATAAATTCATTTTAAAAAAAATTAAAGATTATTGGGACAGATTGTTTTTTTGTATTTGCTTGATAACAAAAAAATTAATTACGATAATTTTTTAATAAGTCATTAAAAAAATTAAAGCTCGATGTCCCAATAATCTCTTATGAATTTAATTCATTAAAAAAAAACCGCATTTTTTTAAAGGCTACGTTTAGACGTCACCCCCGAACCCCCCTTAAAACATAGATATTTCGTAACAAAAAATCATTTATCTAATGGAAATATTAATTAGTTGTCAACTTTGTTGTTGTTTATTATAAGAGCTCGCTTGTATGTTTAAAAACAGCAATGAATAATTTTATTTTAATAAACGAATATTAGAGGATATCGTCGTTAGAAATTAATTGTTTTGTTGACAGGTGTCATTAAGAGCGTTAAAGAAAAATAAAGACGAGGGGATGAATGAAGGAGAGAATAAAAAAAAACCTGTTGAAAACACACACCAACCAAACAAAAAAAAAATATTGTTGTTCTCTCGATTTTTGATTAACTGCTTGAAAATATGGGGGGATAAAAAAGATTAGAACTATTCACAAGCCTAATCGATTATCTCCAAATTTCGATTTTTTTTTAAATTGAGTACTTATATTAATTAGTAAATTTCCCTAAACAAGTTCACTTAATGATAAAAATATTTTGAACTTGTTAAAGTTTTCATAGTTATTTTTATTAAATAAAAACACTTGATGCCCTTGACCCGTGGCTGAGAGGAGACATTAGCTTCTCATGCCGGGGTCCCGGGTTCGCTTCGCGTTTTTAAACTATATTCAAATTTTTTTTTTTTCGTATAAAAAAAGAGAAATTTTTAATTTATTTTTTTTTTTTTTTTTTCAAAAATTACTTAAACTTTGAATAACTCCTACCCGAAACGGCACCTTTCTCAATATTTTGACCAATGGGAGCTACTTCTAAAATCAATTTAAATGAAAAATAAAAAATAAACTTTTGCTTTGAGAAAAATCTGGTGTGACTGGCGCACAGCACACAACTTTCTCTTACCTTCGGTAATCGAAAGTTGTATTCTGTGCTTGTCACATCAGATTTTTCGTGTCGAGATATATTTAGTTTCCGACAGTACGGTACATTCGAATTTCAAGATGTAAAATTTATAAGTATGGGAAAATATTTATATTTTGTTACTATGGCAACCATTTCTCCTATCTTTTCTATGGAGTACAAGAGTAAAGTGGTCTTCAGAAGATTTCAATGAAAAATGAGAATATACATTTAAAAGAAAATCTAAAAAATAATTGATTTTTGAATTTAAACAAAAAATCGTTGGAGCAATTTTGAGGAAATCGAAAAAAAAACTGAAAAAGTGCATCAGTAAAGTACTAGTACTTTTGGGCCGATTTTTTTTCAAAAGCTTCGTGTCATGTCCCATGGGGGTGCCTAACTTAAATATAAAATTTCAACCTCCTAGTTCTTTCCGTTCTTGAGATATTTTGTTCACAGACACGCACACACACAGACACACACAGACAGACCATGTCGCAAAAACCACTTTTTTGGATTCAGGGGATCTCAAAACTTGAAGATCCATCAAAATCTTGACATCGAATTTTTGACATGAATCCAATACTTTTTCTCTCTATATATTAACATATATAGAGGTAAGAGAAAATAAAAATAATAAATGTAACTATTATATATCAATATTAGAAAAATACAATATACACCTGTATATTTTTTCGAGAATTTTTCTAATTAAATTTCAAATTCTTTCCTTAATCAAGTAAGAAAGAAAAAGTTGTTTGACATTTCAAGCTCTAAAGGACACAGACGAACGAAATCGTTTCTAAATTAAAGAATAAATGATTTTATTTCCCCAAAGAGGAAATGTAGTGGTGGAGGTGATGGTGTTTGAAAATTCAAGGAAGGGAGGAGTTCTCCCCCCTCCTCCTTCTTCTTCTTCCCTTTCAAATCCTCTTACGCCAAGAGAGAGAGGGTGTGAAAACCATCTAATGTTATCAAACTTTCTTGACAAAAAAAAGTCACCCCCTCTTCTTAATTCCCCTCCTTTACCTTTTTGGTTTTTATCTTTCATATATCACTGTCAAGGGGCTCAATTTTCAAATAAATCGACTTCATACTTCAAAGTCGGATTGGATTTGAATGGGTGGGTGCATGCATTCTCTCTCTTTCTTTTAACGTTAACGTGATCTCTTTATTTCCCATGAATCATTCATTTCTTTCTTGAATATTAAAACGAAGCCATGTTTAAAGATTTTGTATCTGATGCATCTCGAAAATTATAATTCTAAATAACTAAAATTACCAGGTCAAATGTTCATTCATTTAAAAATTTCTCTGTAATCTTGTCTTTTTAATTCAAATGTAATAATTAAAATTTTCCGAAGGAGAGATTCATAAAAAAAAGCCAAAAATGCTAAGTGTGAGATTTAAATATTTTAATTTTTAATTCACTTTTAGAGGTGTTAACAAATACATCAAACTCTTTTTTTTTTATAAAGCAGATACGTTCCTTAGAAAACCGTGTAAAAAATAAATGCGACATATTGTAAATTTGGGAATATATTCCACAACATTAAACAATCGTGTTAGATGAAATAAAGTCTAAATATTTTCCCAAAAAACTGTGCAAAAAAAGTAATGAAACAAAAACAATTCATTTTTTAATAAGGTAAAAATGTTTTAATTAATTTACATGTGCATGCCTATACGTAAGATTATGTAAGAATCTTTGAAAATTAGAAAATATTTGGGATTCTTTCTAAAACAAAAAATAAATTTTTTTTGAATGCGAACTCTTGATCTCTCAACCAGAAATCAAAGAATATAGGGGGCTCGGGACCGAAGGTGTTACGCATGTTTTTCCCGCTAAGATGGCGTAGTGTGTCATCAAAAGTATGCCCAAAAAATCAAGTAATTCAAAAATTTGCCAAGAGATGTCACAATGGTAGCTAATAATATTTAATGGATTTGGTTGATTTTCATTGATCTTTTAACAATAAGTACTTTATAAATGTTATTATATTTTGTATCTTTTATAAAAGCATAAAAATATATAAATATAGGCCAGATATAGGCTAATACTATATCGTCTGTTAGACTAGCCTGCCATCTATTGCAATAATGCTGAACTAATTTGACATTTGAAATTCCTTATAATAGTCGAGTCTAGTTTTTTTTTAAAAGTACGTTTAAACGTCGCTCCTGAACCCCTTTAAATATAAAATTTAAAAAAAAAGTATAAGTAAAAATGAATGACCATAACACGAAATTATAAGCTTTAACTCAAAATATTCACTAAAAATCATATTAGTTTGTTTTAAGATCTTTTTTCCGCCGCCTTTTCTTTAATTCTAAATTAATTGGTAGGCAAAATAATTTAGAAACATTTCATGGGTTGCTCGAATCCCATGTGATGTCTCTATTCTATATTCTAATGAGCAGAGGACAATATTAGTTTAATATCCTAAAGTTGAATTTATTAGTTATTAATAATAATAATAATCTACCCCCCCCCTCCTTGCTCTCCGTGACCGAGAGGCTAGTGGTGTTGAAAATGTCAATTTTGATATTTATCTTATTGGGACATCGAGCTATAATTTTTTTAATGTCTTATTAAAAAATTATCGTAATTAATTTTTTTTTTTCAAGCAAATACAAAAAAAAAAAAAAAAAAAAACAATCTGTCCCAATAATCTTTAAATTTTTTTAATTTAAAAATGAATTTATTGTTATTATTAATCACATATTAATTAAGAAATTTTTAAAATAAGCTTAGATGATTTATTTAAAATTCAACTGTCAAATTAGTTCAGCATTCTTGCAATAGATGGCAGGCTAGTCTAACAGCAGATATAGTATTAGCCTATATCTGGCCTATATTTATATATTCTTATGCTTTTATAAAAGATACATAATAACATTTATAAAGTACTTATTGTTAAAAGATCAATGAAAATCAACCAAATGCATTAAATATTATTTGCTGCCATTTTAACATCTCTTGGCAAATTTTTAAATTACTTGATTTTTTGGGCATACTTTTTATGACACACTACGCCCTCTTATCGGGAAAAACATGCGGAACACGTTCGCTCCCGTTCCGCCTTAATTAAATATAATGCAGAATTTTTTGTATTTCTAATATCAAACAATAATCTTTTATAAAAAAAATCATTTTTTTTCTATAGTAATATCACTTGTGTTTATTTATTTATTTATTTATTCGTTTCCTATTCTTTCTCTCTCTCTTTCTCTCTCAGTCGGATCGTTTGCATTTGAACATTTGCATGACAAATTCGTGCAAGATTGCCACAGGGGCGTCTCTCTCTCTCTTTTTTAGGCGTCTCTCATTCAATGGACGGATTTGCCATTTGAGAGAGAGAGAGAGTAAAAAGGAGGATGGATATTCTATACTAACAAGGGAACCTGCTGGGCTAAAAGGGTCTCCGACTAAAAGGGATGGATGGCAGTTATTAGACTTGCAACCAACAAAATAAAGAAAAGAGAGAGAAAGAGGGAGCCCTATTTATTTATTAACAAAATAAAATTTATGCAATTATATAAAACAGGAAATGGTTATCAAAATCACAATTATATTTTCAACTCATAGACCCGGGAATTTCGGATAGGTGGCCCATCTTTTATAAAAGCATAAATATATAAATATAGGCCAGACATAGGCTAATACTATATCGTCTATTAGACTAGCCTGCCATCTATTGCAAGAATGCTGAACTAATTTGACAGTTCGTTTTTAAATAAATCATCTAAGCTTATTTTAAAAATGTCTTAATTAATATGTGATTAATAATAACAATAAATTCATTTTTAAATTTAAAAAAAATTAAAGATTATTGGGACTGATTGTTTTTTTGTATTTGCTTGATAATAAAAATTAAATACGATAATTTTTTAATAAGTCATTAAAAAAATTATAGCTCGATGTCCCAATAATCTCTTATGAATTTAATTTAAAAAAAAAACCGCATTGAAAAATTCCTTATAATAGTCTAGTTTTTTTTTTTTTTTTTTTTAAGAACGCTCCTGAACCCTCAAGTGTTAAATTTTTTTATTAAAACAAATCGAAAATATAATTTTTTTAATTTTTACTGCTTATTTAAAATCCAAAGGGAGCTCATCTATAACCCGCTGGACTATTCTGCCTATTATGTTGGTTTTTGTAGTTTAAAATTTAGTCTGATTACAATACCTTCCTTTTTCTGATAAAAAAAGCCTCGCTCTCTCTCTCTAATGCGAGGTTTCTTTTGTGTTTATACGTCAACTTTGATGATATTCGTTCTCTCATTAAAATCCAACGTGCTCTCTTCCTCTCTCTCTCCTGTGTAAAAAAAAAAGAGGGTTAAAAATCAAATTGGAAAGAACACACAACAACAACAAACCAACCATTTGGTTCTTTTAGGTTTGGTTTTTTTTTAGGTTTTTGTTGTTGTTGTTGTGAGTAAAAGAGAGAGAAATAAACTTTTTTTCAAAGAGAGAGAGAGAGAGGCTTGTTGTTACCCTTTCCTGACTAGAATACTCAAAACATTTCCTCTTTTTTTTTTTTTTTTCTTTTATTAAATGACAAAACAATTGAGGAATAGCTTAAGAGGAAACAAGTTAAATCAAGATGGAAAAAGAAGAAACGGCTAATTTAGAATTTGTTAGGGAAGTTTAAAGAATAAAATAAAATTTCGTTAGTTCTTAAAGGTAACTACACACGTAAGGGTGCGTCTGACTATTACGTAACGCAATATGGGGGAGGGGGGGTCTCGTAAAACGTTACCATGCGTTACACGGGGGGAGGGAGGGGGGGTTGAACAACGCGTTACGAAAATGGTATGGTTTTAGGCAACTTGTGTACTTTGAGCAACATAATTGTGAATTTTAGATAAAAAAGTAAAATGGCCACTTGAGCGTTACGCAACGTCTAGGGGGGGAGTCCAGAAAAAATGTTACGGCGCGTTACATGGGGAGAGAGGGGGGGGGGGTCAAAAATCTTCAAAAATTGCGTAATAATTGTACGCTCCCTAATTGCAAACTTGACAAGCATGGACGTGCAATCTTTTTGTACAAGCAAACTGTAGCGTCTGTAGGAGAATTTTGCGCAAGCATTTTAATTGTGCAAGCCGCTTGATGCTAGATTGAATTTTAATCATGCGCAAGCAAAACTCTCCGCTATTTTAAAGACGCCTTGACATTTGTTATTTATTTAATATTTTGTATATTAATTCATTAAAAATTTCAATTTAAATATTAATATTTATGAACAAGAAATTAAAACGCTGGAGGTATTTTCAGGCCAAATTTTAATACCACTATATAGTCCTATACAGACTATCTAGCGTTTTAATTTCTTGTTCATCGATCTGCACCAGGCTTTCCTAATCATCAATATTAATATTTATTGTGTCTCTGTTTAAAGCAAGTGAGTACTTCTCATGGGCGTAGCCAGACTTCTTGTTAGGGGGCCAACCCCTCGTTAGGGCAAAAAGAGGGGGGTTTGCAATTAATATATACATAGAGTATTAATTATTTATTTAAATTAAAAAAAAATTAAATTAATGTAGTGAATTGGGGTGTTAAAAAAAATTTCCAATGGGAAATATATATATATATATGTAGGATTCTTTTGGCTCGTAATAAAAACACTATTTAAAGTATAACAAAATTTAATGATAAGCAAAATAATAAAATACAATTAGGTAGAATCTGAACTCTTTTAATGAAATCTTGAATCGTAAAATCTGATAAAATCTTATCAATCGTGAATGCAAATCATAGAATGTGTCATGGACTGCTCGCGAGAGACGTGACAAGCGCGTCCCCCACTTGTTCTTCTCTCTTCGTTCTTCGTTTCTCCGCTAGGGGTGGTGAAGTCTTCCCACATTCGGCCATTCCTGTCTATCTTCGGTCCCCGAAGACACCCCTGGGTATGGCTTCATGTAGTCGACAACAGTCGTAGTATTTCGTGGTCCATCGCCGTCGATCTTCTCAACCTCATATCGACCGTGACCTAGGACTCTGGCCACTTCGTAGGGTCCTATGAATTTGGGTTGGATTTTTAATCCGCTTCCAAACTGAGTTCTCTTTATGGCTACATAATCGCCCTTCTTGTAGAACCTCGCCGTCTTAGTCTTACGATCATGGTATCTTCTATTTTCTTGTTGAATTCGGAGTATAGATTCTTTCGCCTTCTTACGTAGAAATTCTCTTTCTTCATTAAATAAATCGGCTGCTTCTTGTTCTAAAAGTTCGCGTATTATATCTTCTTTGTTTCTCATCTTCTTTACACCAAAATGACCATTTTCATGAGTATTCTTGATAAATTCCATATGTAATATTGTTGGTAGAACTATTTGGTTGATATTGTTTATTCTTCTTTTAAGTATTCCATCTTCGACTAAATAATCTTTGTAACTTTCCTTTTCTAAAATCTTCTTTATTACTAGTAAACTTTCTTCTTCATCTTGATGTTTTCTTATTGATTTTAAAATTGTATCTTCGATGAAATAAACTGGATATCTGCTGAGCGCATCAACATGTTTCATTCTTTCACCTGAGCGATGTTCAACTTCACAGTTAAATTCTTCAATAGCTAAAGCCCATCTTGCTATTTTCGGAGATATATCCTTTTTCATGAGAGTTTTCTGGAATGCTGAGCAATCGGTTATTATTTTAAATTTCAAACCTAAGAGGTAAACTCTAAATTTTCTAAGTGCGGTAATTATTGCCAACGTTTCTAATTCATATGAATGATACTTCTTTTCGGCGTCTGATGTTTTTCTACTCATATAATAAACAGGATGAAAGTATTTTTCATCTTTCTTTTTCTGCAAAAGTATTGCTCCGTAACCTTCTTTGCTAGCATCCGTATGAAGTTCAGTAATTGCATCGGGGTCGAAAATTTTTAAAATTGGTTCTTGACATAAAATATTTTTTAATTTATTAAAAGCGTTTCTTTCTTCTACTCCAAACTGGAAATTTTTATTTTTCTTGAGAATATCGGATAATGGGTAAGCAATCTTCGCATAATCTTTGACAAATTTTCGAAAATAACCAGTAAGTCCTAGAAATTTTTGAATATCTGTCTTTGACTTAGGTTCTGGAAAATGATGCACTGCTTTAATCTTCTTCGGAGACGGTGATATGTTTCCATTTTCTATTACATATCCTAGAAATTCAACTTTTCTTTGCAAGAATGCGCATTTTTTCCAATTGATAGAAAAACCATTTTCTTCTGCAGTTTTTAAGGTTTGAATTAATTTTTCGTATGCGTCTTCTTCATTTTTTCCAGGGATTATTAAATCGTCCATGTACGTTATAACTAGAGACCGGACAAAAAAGTATAAAAAAATGGAAAAAAGTGCTTAAAAAAGCATAAAAATCTTGAATAATAAGTTGTTAAATAAGCATAAAAGTTGAAAAAAAGCATCTAATAAGCAATTTTTACTCATACCAATGGCGTATACAAATTTTTTTTTAAAGAAAAATTGCGAAAAATTTTGTTTTTGCGGAACCAAATTTTTTTCACCCTGATGAAAAATTTTTTTCCAGGGCTATATTTTTTTCGCACTGCGGGGTTTTTGAAATTTTTTTTTTTTGGAGGGGGGGCGGGCCCCCCTCCCCCCCCTTATATACGTCCCTGGTGTATGCGTGTGTGAATGGGAAAAAGTGTGTTTTTTAAAAAAAAAAAAAAAAAAAATTATAAATATTCGTAAAATAAGTTCAAATAAGCATGAAAGGGAAAAAAGCATGAAAACTCAAAAAAGCAGAAAAAGCATAAAAAATGCAATCTCACTGCACTTAGTTTTTCCTAATTCGTATAGAAATTAAATATCTAATGGTTGCTTATAAAATTGAGCAATAAGCATTTTGCTTAAAATCCGGTCTCTAGTTATAACAATCTTTTTATTTATTAAATCTTGAAATGCTTCGTGGATTCTTCTTAAAAAGCTGTTCGGGCTGTTACAAAGTCCAAACGGAGTTTTCAAAAATTCGTATTGTCCATCGGGAGTAACAAATGAAGTATATTTTATACTTTCCTTGGCAACTGGAACATGGAAGAAACCATTCTTTAAATCCAAAACAGAGAACACATTCGATCCGGATAAAGCGTCGATACAATCTTCTATCAAAGGCATTGGAAATCTGTCTCTTTCAATTCGTTTATTTAATTTTCTATAATCAATACATATGCGATAATCATTATTTTTCTTAGGCACAATGACAACAGGGCTTGAAAAGTGACTGCGACTTGGTTGAATTATTTCTTCTTTAAGCCAACTTTCAATTTGTTTATTTAAAATTTCTTTTTCTTTTTGGAGCCAATCTTCTAGGAGGAAGTGAAATAGGTTCATCATTTGTCAACTTAATTCTTGTTTCTACACTGGATTTGATATCACTTGAAGGAACATAATTTTTTCATTAAATCTTCTATTTCAGCTTTATATTTCGGTGGTGCTTCGATATTAAAATCATCTTCGATGTTCATCATCATTATTACCTCATCGTCGTTTTGTTTCTGAGTATCAACTTCTTCTTTAAAAAATTTTCTTGTTTTTCTTGCGGTACTATTTTTCTTCACTGAAATTTCACCTCTTCTAATGTACATTTCGCATTCTTTTAATATTTCGTGCCCCAATAAAATTCTAAAATTAATTAACGATTTTTCAACAATGTAGAATTTTGTTTCATATTCATCTTCATCAATTTTTATTTTTAATTTAATTAATCCTTTTGGAATTGTTTCAACATTTCCAAGTCCATAAAAAGTTGTTGTCGTAGGAATCAGAGATTTTTCACTTACATCAGCTTTTATGATTTCACTACAAATCTTCTCTAATTAAATTTACAGAACGTACCCGTGTCGATTAGTGCTTCGTATGTTTCGCTGGCAATTTTGATATTTTTTCAATTTATGAGAAGTCGTTATACAAGCAACTGGTTCTATCTTCTTTTTGGTTTCGCTGCACTTTGCTGACACATGGCCAAAATTATTACATTTAAAACATTTGGGTCCCTTTGTCTTTATCTGGACAATTGTTCACATCATGTAAACAGGAGCCACAATTAAAACAACGACATTTTTTTAATAGTTCTTGAAGGTTTATCAACTGTTTGTTCTTTTTTTAAAAACATTCATTTGAGAATTAGTAATTTTGTTTTTCTTAAAATTATTTTTTTCTTGAATTCGATCATATGTTTCAAATTGCTCTTTAAGTTGTTTCAAATTTTTCGCTTGATATAAAATTATTTTAGATGCATCATCTCTTACCCCATCAATAATATATTGAATTAAGGCGCTTTCTTCTATCTGACCCTGACTGGCGATTTCTTGCATGGCGTAAATATATTGACGACTGCTTTCATTTGGCTGTTTTCTTCTTCGTGATAATTCAGAATGGATGATGGCACT
>JAKCPI010013256.1:0-73049 GCA_023213315.1 Euborellia annulipes | reverse complement strand
GAAATTTTAAAACATCAAAAACCATGATTAAGAGGGGAATAATTGCATAGGGCTACACATTTAAAGATTATAACAAAATCTGGTGTGATCGATCGCACAGCATAAAACTTTCTCTTACCCTTCGGCAAGAGAAGTGTACTGTGCTTTAAACAGCAGATTTTTGTGTTGAGATATATTTAGTTCCGACAGTACGGTACATTTTTTTTAAAAGTATTTTTCGGCATTTAAGGCCATTTAGACCCCATCCCTTTATCATTTTAAATGATTTGTAGTCAAATCAAATGAAAATAAATTTTTCTCGTTTGGGACGGGAAGCAAACCCGGGCCTCCGACGCTAGAATACGTACATCTGAATTTAACATGTAAAATTTATAAAACAGAAAAATATTTATATATTCTTATTATCGTGTCAATCATTTCTCCTATCTTTCCTATGTAGTACAAGAGTAAAGTGGTCTTCATAAGATTTCAGTGGAAAAATGAGAATATACATTTTAAAGGGCATCTAAAAAATAATTGATTTATGAATTTTATTCAAAATAGTTTGAACGAATTTTGAGAAAATCGAAAAAAACTGAAAAACTGCATCAGTTAAGTACTAATACATTTTGGCCGATTTTGATCAAAATCTTATTTTCACGTCTCAGGGGGCGCCTAACTTAAATATGCAAACCTCCTCCTAGCTCAATTCCTTCATGCTTTAAATTAGATACAGACAGACAAACAGACAGACGGACCCTGTTGCGACAATCACTTTTTTGGATTCAGGGGACCTCTTATCTCGAACGTGTATATCCATCAAAATCCCGTCATCGAATTTTTTTGACATGAATCCAATATGTTTATTAAAGCTTTTGTGGTTTGAAATATTATTAGGGGAATTTTTAATCATTGACCACATTTTTGTATTAAATATTTACTTATTTTTATTTAAAACCCAGCCAAGTGCACAGTACTTGATAACGGCTGCAGAATAAAACGTTGTACAGTATTTATATAAATTTAAAACCTGAACAGAGCCGCAGTGTCACCTGTTCGGGTTTTAAATTTGAAGAAACTCCGTCCCAGAATCTTCATTGAAGTATTTATATATTTTTAATAAATTTTTATTACAAAAATGTGGTCTATAATTAAAAATTCCTCTAATAATAATGAATCCAATACTTTCTCACTATACTGTATATACCTATATTAACATATGTAGTATATATAGGTAAGAGAAAGTAAAAGTGGACTGTGACATTAAATATTTAATATTAATATTAAAAGTAAAGTTTTTAATTATAATAATTTCAAATTCTATGCTAGCAAGGCCAGAGGGCGAATAAATAATAAAAAAAAAAAAAAAATTCAATTCCTATGACTGTTAATTTATCTCGGTTAAATTAATTATTATATTTGACAATTTTATTTTTTTTAATTCAGATTTTAAATATTTAAATATTAATGTTTTTTAACGTTCGTTCCGCTTTAAGATTTAAACTCCCAACTCGTACAAAATAGACAAATGGTCTTTTTGAATGTATCTTCAATAATGTAAAATCTGTTCTAGTCTCGTATGCAAATTTACTACCAATCCCCTTTTACTCTCACCACTACTACTAACTAACATCAATAGTATTGAAGTGGCAAGGTCAATAAATGTAAAATCACTTCGTTGTATGCACCAAGCTAAGCGTGCTTAATACTACGTAGATGGATGATGTTGTTTATATTCCAAGACAACAACATCCGGACCTGGTTCATAGATGACACGCGACCAAACAATCCCCTCACCGCTTAAATATCCCTTAAACCGCATGATAATTCGATTAATTAATCACGGCTCACGTATCGCTATTAACGGCCATGCTAAAATATATATCGATACGATAATTTATTTGGGTTTATCTCAACTGGCTTCTCTTTCTAATAGCCGTTAACAAAAGTTATAGGAACTGATAAGGCAGCAATTTTTTTTATTATCGTTATTGATAAATAATTCCGCATGAGCGAGGATCGGGGGTTCCCCCCCCCCCCCCCCCCCCCCACCCCCCCCCGGGGGGGGGGTTAAGGAAATTCATTTTGTATTTATTTGATAAGAAACAAAAAATGTATTTTATTATTTGTCAAATAACCTTTATTATTATTATAGCTCTAAAAATCCCAAGTTAATCGAAAAGGTGATTTTGAATTATTTGTTAGATCAGCATTAAGTTCAGTGACTTAAATTTACCTTAGAATCGTAAACGTTAAAAATACTTATTTTCCGTCATTTTCAATTTATAAAAAATGAATGATGAAATAAATTTATTATGGCTTTATTAAAAGATAGGAGCCATTCACAAAGTCTTTAAATTACGGGAGCGCCTACCTTTTAGGCATCTAGTGTAACATGCCCTAAGATGAAGGATTTAATTGGTTTCTTTTTATTGTTTAGTTTTTTTAATAACAGAGGAGGCTCTTAGCTAATCGGATAAGCTGCGGATTACTAATCTAGAGTAGCTATACAACTCGGGTTCAAATCCCACTTGCCATGAAAATTTTCAAACATTGCCAATGTCTCCTCCGTCTCTCTGTAATTGGAGTTAATCTCTGTTGAAAGATGGGAAAATTAAAAAAAAAAATACCAATTAGTATTCTTAAAATTGATTAAGCTCACCTTTAAAAGTTTTTTTTTTTTATTTTTTTAATTTTTTTCGATCTTAAGTTATTTACTCCTAAATAAAAAAAATCTAGTGTGACTGTGGTGTGTTTCTGTGCTTCTCACACCAGATTTTTCGTGTCGACATATATTTATTTTCCGCCGATATATTCGAATTCAAGATGTAACATTTATTAGTATGGTAAAATAATTATATTTTGTTACCATTTCTCATATCTTTCCAATGAAGTACAAGAGTAAGTGGTCTTCAGAAGATTTCAATGACAAAATGAGAATATACATTTAAAAGAGCATCTAAAAAATAATTGATTTTTGAATTTTAATCAAAATCGTTAGAACGAATTTTGAGAAAATAAAAAAAAAAAACTGAAAAAGTACATCAGTAAAATACTAATACTCTTATTTAAATATAAAATTTCAACCAACTAGTTCTTTTAGTTCTTGAGATATTTTGTTCACAGACATACTGACAAACCACTTTTTACTTTCTCTTATTTTATTCCGTGGACCTCAAAACGTGTATATCCATCAAAATCTCGACATTGAATTTTTGACATGAATTCAATACTTTCTATATATTAACATATATATATATATATATATATATATATATATATATATATGTAGGTAAGAGAAAGTAAAAAACAGTAAAATGGAAATATCTTTAAATATTCAGAATGGCCAACCTCTTTCTTAACGAGTGTCCCCCTTTATTGACAGGGCAAGAGGGGAGAAAACATTTTTTCTCCTATTTCAAATTACAGAATATAATGAATACTTGAAAGCAAAAGTCTTCGAAAATAATTTACGAAGTTTGTCAAAATTGATTGAGAATTAATTAAAAATAATTAAAGAAATCATTAAAGGCATAGACATGACACTGAATGAATGACACATGTTACGCCTTTATTGGACGAAGAATAAATTAATCTCGATTTCATTTTCCTCAAGTTATATTAAATTGACACATCGTTTGTTTGCCTTTTTGTTTTATTAAAAATGTTTATTGATTTTCAATATTGTACTTAAATTTTCTTAGTACGTAAAGTTGAACTCTTAGAAATTGCTTTCTTTAATGATTTATTTATTCAAATTATTAAGAATGTTAAACTTTGTGAGTAAATTGAGATTTACATATTATGATTACACGACTGAGCTGATTCACTCAGATTTTGGTGTTTTTATATCATTGAGTAGTCAAGTAATGTCCCAGAAAACATTTTCTATGTCCCTGGTTATAAGAAATTAATTTAAATTTACTCATTGTATTTTAATATTCACCCGTCAGCTGTAACACTTACACGAAGAGACTCTCTAAGACAGGGCTTCTTAAATTAGTGGGCCGCGGCCCCCCCTAGGGCCCATGAAATGTAACAAATTATTATTAGTTTTTTCGAGATTTATATATTTGAACTAGATATTAGTATTAAAACATCTCGATTCTTTTCGAACTTTTACTAACTTGTAAGTCATATACAACAAAGCTGTGTTATTTTTTGCAAGGCCATGGCCTCCGGGAATAGAACCCGAGATCTCCAGCCTTTCCGGTACATATGCGTGCTGTCGATTGGCCACCGAACCCTAATATTGTTAAATAAGTTTAAATGTTTGGATTATAATTATAAAATTTCAATAATATATTGAAATGATAATGTATTTTCAAATTCAAAATTATAAATAGTATTATAACCAATCGGAATTAAAAAAAAAATAGGGGGGCCGTGAGATATTGACTTGGGTTCCAATGGAGCCGCGATTTCAAAAATTTCACAAGCACCCACTGCCCCCCCCCCCCCTAGATCCGGCCCTGGCTGAAGCCATTTTGGGTATGACTTTATTAAATATATTTTTAAATTACATTATACCAATGTCTACCTGGGAACTTTCCACACACTGATTGCTCGGGGTCACCAATCTCGAGATTTCGCCGCGCTTGGCATTGCTTAACTCAACGAATGTGTTGACTGTTGCTCTTCTCCGTTGCCAGGGATAATTCTTTTTTATACAAAGGAGAAAAAAAAAAATAAATTGGAATTTATTATCGTGATTGAAATTTTCTAAGCAAAGAGAAGTCATGCTATTCTTGTTGATATCTTTATCCATTCTATTTATTTCCCCTTAAGGTTAGATGATAGGATGATTAACGAATTTCCTTCTAAATGTCAGCTACTCAAAATGCCTTTATCTTTCGTCTTATGAGAGAAAATGCCTTAGGAGTGGGTTGGCCAATTAATGTCCCCTGACCCCTCGTTAGGCACAATAAATCACATGACTCCCCCCCTTGTGATCAGAACCGGGTTTGGTTTCTCTTCGGGGATGAAGGAACGGGGGGAGGGGGGAGACAAGGGGCAAGATGGTCATGTCCACTAATCAAGCAATCCATTAGGGTATATATGGAATTTCAGGAGAACTGGTTACATGTCCAAACAATCGCTCTTGTCAAAAATAAAAGCCGACAAAATAACTTTATGTCAGGTGTCAACACAAATCAGTTGAAAATAAATCAAATTGTATTATTTAAAAAGCCCATGTTTATCATCAAGCCACTGTCTTTGAAAGGTTCCTCTTTATTAAATATATTTCTTTCAAATGAATAAATGAGTCGTCCATTTCCAAAAGTGTCTAGTTGCATCGGGAACAAATTTTCAGGAAACGAAAAAAACCTGTATTTATTTTAAACTCAAAATTTAATTTATCTTATGACTGTTATGTTTGTAAAATCTGTAAATAAATTACGAACACATTTACAAGGTCTTAGATCGGTATTATTTTCTATATAGCAGTAATAAACTGTTTTAATATTCAACTAGGCAGTTTTGGAAGTTTTTTGTAATTAGCTAGTTTTGGAATTGGACACAGATCACACACCTTGGACTTTTTGCAATTAGTGAGTTTAGGCACTGTAAATGCAACTGATCAGTTTCAATCAACATATCAAAACAAAAAAAAATTCCAGGTTTAGCCAAGGGCGGATCCAGAGGTGTTTCTCGGAAAATGCTTGAGAAGTCATTCTATATATGGAGGGGACAAAATCGTATGAATTTCTCTCAGTGACTTGCTTCATACAATTTTGTCCCCTCCATATATAGAATGGCTTCTCAAGCATTTTATGAGTTTATTAAACGCTTCACAATCATATAATTTGAAGCACTGAGGATGGTTTGCGTTAAGCTTACCGAAATATCTGCAAATAAATTGTTTTAACGTGGAAAGCATTCGGTGGTTTTTCTTTCTCCATAACCTTAATACTATCGACCCTGCTGATCTTTTTGCTTGTATTTATTTACTAGCAAACAAAACGAAATGAAATTATATTTGTTTAATCATTTTTTAATTGACTAATTTTTCCTTTTTATAAAATTTCATTTCACTGGGGCAGTTTAGATTTCTCGACAGGAATTTAAGCAAATAGGAAGGAAGTTTATTTAGGCTCCTGACTAGTTTATGAAATTTTCAAGTAGACCCATTAACAAATGCCTGTTGTGTTTGTAACTAATGTTAACAGATTTTAACTTCTCACTCTCTCTTAGTCAATGAAAAGTTGTCTCAAGTTGTTCATTTATTTATGATAATACCTATTAAAAGTAAGTCACAATCTATAAGGACTCTTCTTTTAGAAACTTTAGTGATTTTTTTTAATCTGTATAAAAACTAGCAATTTTTTTCATTAATTCATATCTCTCTCTTTCACATTACTTTGATAAAAAAAATATTAATAGAGCTCTTTTCATCAGCTAGACAAGTAAAACTGCAAAAACTAGATATTATCCAGTCCCTCGTGGCTAGGCTTGCCAGAAATCCTCAAAGTATAAAGAGAACAATTCAAAAAGTCGACAGCTTACCCTTCTACGCTAAAAAAAAAACTTTTCAGTTTTCGTTAAGGGGGGTTCAGGAGCGACGTCTAAACGTACTTAAAAAAAAAAAAAAAAAAAAAAAAAAAAAAAAAAAAAAAAACTAGACTATTATAAAGAATATTTTTCAATGCGGTTTTTTTTAAATGAATTAAATCCATAAGAGATTATTGGGACATCGAGCTATAATTTTTTTAATGACTTATTAAAAAATTATCGTAATTAATTTTTTTGTTTTCAAGCAAATATAGGAAACCTTTGGTCTCAATAATCTTTAATTTTTTTAAAATTTATTGTTATTATTTATCACATATTAATTAAGAAATTTTTAAAATAAGCTTAGATGATTTATTAAAAAAACAAACTGTCAAATTAGTTCAGCATTCTTGCAATAGATGGCAGGGTAGTCTAATAGACGATATAGTATTAGCCTATATCTGGCTTATATTTATATATTTTTATGCTTTTATAAAAGATACATAATATACCTATATAATAACATTTATAAAGTATTTATTGTTAAAAGATCAATGAAAATCAACCAAATGCATTAAATATTATTAGCTACCATTCTGACATCTCTTGGCAAATTTTTGAATTATTTTTTGGGCATACTTTTTATGACACACAACGCCCTCTTATCGGGAAAAACATGCGTAACACCTTCGCTCCTATTCCGCCTTAAAACCTATAAAAATCTATATATATAATAGCGGAATGTACGTCTGTCAGTCTGTCCGTTTGTCCGTCTGTCTATCTGTAAGTCCGTCTGTCACGCTCTGTTTGACCAACTTCCCGTTAGAATTTTGAAACGAAATTTTGCACTCTTATAAAGGACGTTATTGAGAGTCCAGGAAAAATACTCGGGTCCCGAAATTGTTATAACTTATATTTTAGAGAACTCTTACTCTTTATCCTAACTCTATTCAAGATGTAATTTATCTAATTTTATGAGATTCCTTTGAGAGTATAATTGTCATTTAATTTTCAAATAACATTTAATTTTGATTTGTCTGAATTTATTAAGAAATTTCTTTGCTCCTGTTTTGCATTTATTTACCATAACTGTGGAAACTCTCTAATCTAATAATAATAAATGATTTCATCAAGATTTAATATCAAAAGGTTTATGTCGATGAATCAATAAACGATTTCAAAAGGAAATTGTGGTTCTTATTGGCCGCTATCATCATTCGAATAAAATTGAATGATAAATGAACCAGAAAAACTCAAAACACCTAAACCATAATATCAAACGCACCCCACCCCACCCTCTCCATCCACTCCATCCCCCTCTTCTGGTCTTTCGATTAAAATTCCATTTATTTTGAAAAGTAAAATAAAAGGTGTTTTTTATGTTTTAAATAAACTAAAGAGACGCTATTGTAGCACAAAATAGAAATTTATATGCATCATAAAGTTGGATATGTTTGCGTGTAAATTATAAATTTAAAATTTTAATCAAAAAAAAAAACATGAATTACTGTGAAGAGAAAATTATAAAAGTAAATTGTATGGATTGCAAGTGAGACAGTACCTAATATAAATTTAAATACTTTGACAGGGTCGCCGAGAGTCCGGGGGCTGTATATTAATTCCCTCCCCTCCTTGTTCTCAAAAAATGTTTAAATTTTAAATTCCAACATTTGCTCTTCAAATATGTTAAATGTTGGGTTTCAAGTAAGAGTACGGGGAACAACGGGCCATTTATGACCTAAATGGTCAAATTCGTATGCCTGGAAAACTGACCATAATTCATCATCAGCTACCAAAAGAAAAATAATTTCACATATTGAATAAATTTTATTATAATTAATTTTCTAAATCATTTAAGAGATTGAAATTTTAAGTTGTGTTTCTATTTGAAATGTGCTTCTTCGTCTTGAAACTTTCTATATATTAATACGCCCCACTCAAGAGTAGATTTTTTTGTTTAGTTCTCTTAAGCGCCCTAAGGCTGAGCGCACACCATTTGAGCAAAAACGTTTTCGAATAAAATGTTTTTGGCTAATCGTGCCTAAAACTGTTTTTCTTTGGGTCAACGCACACCGAGGAAGCAAAAAATCAAGATGAGCATGATTGGACAAAATGTTTTGCCATTGAGCAAAACGATTTGTTCTTGGACAAAACTTTTTGTTAGAAAACGTTTTGCACAATTCGTGTGCCTTCAGCCTAAGAGCGTAGGCAACCGGTCGTCTTCCATCACTGGTCGTCGCTCTCACTGGTGTAGAAAATAGCATTTTATAACACTGATGTTATTACTTCATCCCCCATTTTATGATGTTAAATTTTAACATCTGTTTTTAGAAAATAGACCTGAATATTTATTTATTCTTCTAAGTATTGGCATACATTATTTTTAAATAAAATTATTCTTAAAAGACCAATGGCCAAAAAAAATTTCCTGGGAAGGAGGTTTTGGACATAATCCTCCGATCCCCATAAGAATAAATTTTAAAGAATATAAATTTTTTTCTTTTAAAACAATTTTTTATATATCTTTTGTAAATAATTTGGATCGTTTAAAGTCTATATGGCCTAAGATGCCGAAAAGACTTAAAAAAGGAAATTAACATTTAAGGGGGGTTCAGGAGCGACGTCTAAACGTACTTTAAAAAAAACTAGACTATTATAAGGAATTTTTCAATGCGGTTTTTTTTTAATGAATTAAATTCATAAGAGATTATTGGGACATCGAGCTATAATTTTTTTAATGACTTATTAAAAAATTATCGTAATTAATTTTTTTGTTACCAAGCAAATACAAAAAAAACAATCAAACCCAATAATCTTTAATTTTGATTCAAAAAAATCAGTTATTTTTTTGGAAGATTTTTTTTCTTAAATCCAATTTTCTCAATAATTTCTTCATATTAAAATGCATTTTACTTCGTATCTTGGGTAGAAAAACGGTAACCGTATCATGTTTTATTCCGATTACCTAATTTTTTTATCCTTTAGCTCTCTATTTTTTTTTTTTTTTTTGTCTAAATCCATTTTATGACATGATAAAGTCGAGCTTCTCCATACTCTGTTTATATTTACCCGAAAATATCCAGTTTATATGTAAATATTTAACGTTAGCAACGCGTTTAACTGTTTCCGTAAAAAAAAAAAAATGAATTTATTTGCCCTTAAGTGTCTTTAATATTTTATACATTTTTTTTTTTATTCAAAATATAAATAAATATGAAAATGCAGAGTTCTTTTGTGTCACGCAAACAGCTAATTTTTCACGTGGAATACTTGCCAAAAGGGCTCTCACCCTTTAAGGGTCCTTTTCAACTACCCTAGCTTCGCCCATATAGGGTTATCGCGCCCATTACACCCACCCCAGTACTTCGCGATGATCGTAGGACCATCTAACATGATCATCATCAGCATTATCCAAGAGAGTCGTTAGATCGAGACAGTACTTTTCTCGCCTCCTTTTTCGTGTAGAAATGGAGCGATTTAAAAAAAGAAGTAAAAGAAAAAAAAAAAAAAGAAAGAATGAAATTAAAAGAGACGATATTGTCTAGTTGGTATTTTAGACATTTCAAATGGAGATATAAAAATAAATTAGAAAAAGAAATAGTTTTATTTAAAACGAAAAATTTCGTGACTTATTTTAACAAGAGGATTCAACCAGGGTGTGCTTTATATTGGAATAATATATATAAAAACATCCATAAAGTTCTTTTAAAAAATACTTAGCTAAATAAAAGTTAACTACAGACTAGCTAGCTTATAATAAATATTAAAAAAATTTTATACAAAAAAATTATTATTTAGAGGTAGAGAATTAAGTTCCAAGGACCATGTGGAAGAAGGCCATAATACAGATAGAAGTCCCAAGGGTTCGCATCCCATCCGAGGCCAAAAATTTATATCAATTGAATTGAATATCAATCAAGTGAAATATATAGGCACAGGGTCTAAATAACCTCAGATGCCGAAAATGACCTTAACCAAATTAAAAAAAAAATCTGATGTGTCTGGTCGCGCACCACACAATTTTCTCTTATCTTCGATAATCAAAAGTTGTGTTCTGTGCTTGTCACACCAGATTTTTCGTGTCGACATATATTTAGTTTCCGCAGATATATTAGAATTCAAGATGTAAAATGAAAAAAAAGATGTAAAATTTATAAACATATTAAAAATATTTATCTTTTGTTACCATGGGAACTATTTCTCCTATTTCTCTTATGAAGTACAAGAGTAAAGTAGTCTTCAGAAGAATTCAAGAAGATACATTTTAAAGAGCATCTAAAAAATAATTGATTTTTGAATTTCAATCAAAATTGTTGGACTGAATTTTGAGAAAATAAAAAAAACTGAAAAAGTACATCAGTAAAGTACTTTTGGGCAGATTTTGTTCAAAAGCTTCGTGTCATGTCCCAGGAGAGTACCTAAATGAAATATAAAATTTCAACCTCTTAGCTCTTTTCGTTCTTGAGATATTTTGTTCACAGACTGCAAATTATATATTTGAAAAATTTCTATTTCCAGCTCATCTTAAAACTCCTTGTTTCCATTCATATATTAAACCCAAAAATAGGATTAACAAGAAGCCCCCTCCTGCTGTCAGCAGCAGAGAGGGTAAAATAACGGCTAACTTTATTCTGGGGAATAGTAAAACAATTTCAACATCATCAAATACTAAAAATAATACTGCATTTAGCACAGAGACACACCATGTTGCGAAAACCCCTTTTACTTTCTCGTACCCTATATAGAAATATATAGGAGAGAAAGTATTGCGATCATGTCAAAAATTCGATGTCGAGATTTTGATGGATATACATGTTTTGAGGTCCCCTGAGTCCAAAAAAGTGGGTCCCGCAAATTGGTCTGTGTGTGTGTGTGTATGTATGTGTGTGTGTGCGTGTGTCTGTATGTGTGGACAGATTTTTAGCATGAAGGAATTGAGCTACCGGATTGAAATTTTATATTTAACTTAGGTACCTTCCCACACGCTCAAAATAAGCTTTTGAACAAAATCGGCCAAAAAGTACTAGTACTTTACTGATGTACTTTTTCAGTTTTTTTCGATTTTCTCAAAATTCCCTCCAAGGATTTTTTTTAAAATTCAAAAATCAATTATTTTTTAGATGCTCTTTAAAATGTATATTCTCATTTTGCCGTTGAAATCTTCTGAAGACCACTTTACTCTTGTTCTTCATAGGAAAGATAGAAATGGTTGCCATGGTAACGGAATTTAAATCTTTTTCTTTTTATTAGATTAAAAATCAATTATTATTTAAATTCCCATTTATTTGTGTCTTTAATTGCTTAGGAGAAAACATATATATCTCTCTCTCTCTCACTTGCAAACATTATCGCCTGTCTCTCCGCCTTCTCTCATAGGCCTAATGTTAATTTCCTATAGGGATTTGTATGTTAATTTCGATTCAAAAGGGGGTCCCCTTTGGAACTTTTTAGGCATTTAAAATTTTTTTTCCAATTCTTATGAAATTTTGTATTTATTTACGATTCTATATTGTGTATAAAATGTCCAAATATGAGATTAAAATTTTGAAAAATAACCATAGTTTATTTGAAGCAGTCAACATTTAAAATGCAAGTTTGAAACTAAGGTGCTATCGGAAACTAAATATATCTCGACACAAAAAATCTGGTGTGACCAGCACAGTGCCCAACTTTCTCTTACCGAAGGGTAAGAGAAAGTTGTGTGCTGTGCGCCAGTCACACCAGATTTTTTGGTTTCTGACCTTACCTTCCATAGGGAGGGAGATGACAGCAAGTCCCTCTCCTCAGAGGGCTATTGTGGTGGGAATCAATATTCTAATCGAGGACGAACTTGAGGATTTGTTTACATAAAATAATACTTATTTTTATTTAATGAAAAATTCAGCCCTTAACCTATGGCTTAGAGGTAGAGCATTGGCTTCTGATACCAAAGGTCAACATCGCATCCCGTACCAGGCGACAAAATTTATTTCATTGGATACGAATCAATTGAAATAAATAGGGACGGGGTCTAAATGGCCTCCGATGCCGAAAAAGACTTTAAAACGAATTAAAAAAAAAATTTAAACCTACATGTGAACCTATCTCATGTGCAGAAGGTCGGCATCTTAGCTTGCTCTATTTCTTTTGTGATTTATTTGATAACTGTACTTTACGAGAATGTCCCTGATCGATTTATCTCCAACACCCACCAATTTCAAGTCTTTGAATAGAACAACTTTTTTACACATTAAAACATTCATCAACATAATTTCACCCACTTAATTCAAATCTTAAGTTTGTATTTTAATTTAATGTGTTGTTTCCATATTCTTGTTTTAAACTCGAAATCAAAAGGAACTCTCTCAACTCTTTAAATAATTTTTGATGTGAAGTTTGAGTCACGCTTTTCACTTTGGTCTCTCATCAGCAAATTTGTTTGTTCGTAAAATTACCCTTCTTCGGTATCTCATCTTTTTAGGGTGTCTTAGTTAAAGCCCTTCTGGAGATGAAACTTTCATTCCATTCAGCTTTCTCTCTCTCTCTCTCCTCATTTACGTATTCTCTTTTCTATGAATGAATTTCACTTTTCATTTAGACATAAAGTAGATTTTCATCTAATTGGTTAAAACTTGAAACCACTAATGAGTGAGCTATTTTGTTAAAATGTTGAATTTAAAAATATATAAGTATATGGCATAAATATGAATTGATTGATTGATGATTTATAACTCGTAGCGTTAAATATAAGCTTGTATATTGCCTGTACATTAACGAGTTATCGCATATAATGCTGGAATTAATGTTTGTTTGCTGGAATATAACCCAAATCACCAACTCACTCGAGCGGTGATATATTTCTCCTAAAATTAAAAACCGCGCATGCGAATGAGTTGATCATTTGGGTTGTCTATCTTACAACTATTAAAAGCTCTCTCTGATCTATGCGTTATTAAGCCAATATATTTGTCTTCTTCCATATCTTCGAGCATCATATTTAATTAAATTTTTTGATAAACAATATAATTTAAATATTTGACATATTTAAAGATTTTTTTCTATTTTGATTTATCATTATTCACATTGTAATTCCTCCTCCTATTCATTTCCATCTTCCTCCTAAAGTGACTGACACTTTGTATATTAATAAACGGAATCCCTCTTGGCTTCTATCGATTCTCTCTTTGAGATATTAAAGGGTGTCTCTGCTCCCTTAAAGGAATTAACTGCCTCTAAATGACGGATCACTCAGCGGTCATTTTGACCCCTTCCTGAATCAATTTCCTACCCGGGGGAATTCCACTAAATGGTCAACATCTTAATGAAATTACCAAGTTTAATTTTGTCCCAATTGCAATTTTATCTTGAGAGGAAAAACTTTTTTATTACAAAATTTTTGAATCCATACTTTTATTTATTTACAGTAAAACTCCTCTTATCCGGGCTCGGATCAACCAGCCTATCCCAATAGTATTATAAATTATATGTATTTATCATACATTATTTTTATTACCTTTCGGCGGGCTTCGCGTCTAGATGGGGAGCTTTGCCCTCCTGGACCCCTTCATCCTGCGGCGGACCCTCGCCTTTTTTTAAGACTATATTCCAATCCAGTGCCTGCTTGAGTATATGTTTGTTTACATTCATAGATTAGATAAATGTAAAGAACACATAAATATTTCTCTATACATTTCCTATGGGAGAAATCGTAACTTTAGAAATTAATAACTCAAAAAGTTATAGGAATTTAGGGATGAAAATAATTTTTCTGTAATCCTTAGAAGGTCCTCTTTAAGCATAAAAAATTTGCTTTCGAAATTCCAACGGGAAGCTGCCCAAATAGAGCGTGACAGACAGACGGACATTAGCAAATTATATAAATAGATTACATTTATTAAATATAAATTACTTTTTTTGTATTTTAATTAAACTGCATGGTGAAGCATTGTGCAATATGTTCGTTCAGATGGTGCAGAGGGAGGGGAAGGAGTTCCCGAGTTTGTTTATTCGCTTGCTTCCCAGACTATTTTTCTACTACCTAGACTTGAGATCTCTTAAACAAAAATAAGCGAGTTAGGAAAACAAAAACGTGTGATGCAAATGAATGAAAACCAATTTTTCACCAAAACCTCAGATTAACAGGCCAAACGGATATCCGGCCAGGGTCTCGGTCTCATTAAGCGGGGTTTTACTATATTTAATTTAAATTATGTTGTGTGGTCGTTTCGTTTTATATATATATATGTAGTCTTTAGAGAATTTCTTTTTTTAGAGGTTCTTATTCTATTTAAATAAATTTTTTCCGAGTCGATTATGAATGAAGGTCTGCCAAACACGGATCATTCTGACAGAAAGGCACTACGCTACCTCTAACTTTATAATGATGTTTTCTAATTAAAAGAATATTTCTATTTTTTTTTTTAACTAAAAGGCTATTTTCGAATATGTTAGTCCATTTTGCCTCTTAGCTTTTAGAGAAAAGCTGATTTTATCTCTGACTTGATACAGACAGCTCGAAGCAATTTGAAATTTTGATCTTTCTTAATCCTCTTAACTTTATTTTAAAAAATATCTAAATCTTCTCTTAGTAATAATATAATATCGCAAGGCTTTTAAATTTTTCTAAAAACAAAATTTCTTTTGTTTTAAAATTTTCCATGCTGAAGATAATTTTTTTTTTCTTATTATTATATATTCGTAAAAAAGAATAAAACCTATTAAGATTCTAATTTTGTGAATCTAATTGGAATATAAGAATGAATAGAGAAGAAAATAATTGCCAGGGCAAATGGCGAAAAGTGAACTTAGCCAAAATGAGTATTCTTAATAAGTTTTCTCTTAAATTTAATTATAAAACATTGAAGCCAGACCTTTTCTTAATGGACGTTTCATAATCTAAGAATAAATAGAGAGGGTTTTAATTTCAATATTTAATCTAATAACTAGTCATAAATATTTTTATAATAATTTAAGTGGCATTTAATCGAATTAGTATTTTAAATTAATTAACCTCTAATGAAAAAATATGGCACACACAATGTTGGATAATTAAAAAACATATCTGCATTTTCTTTTTAATATATTAATAATTCACTTAGATAATGTTTATTTAACAAAAACCAGCTTATTAGAAATTGTAAATTAAAATTCCCCCCTTTCATTGTTTTTATAAAAGAAAATGAAAATCTTTAATGGAAATTTTCTAGGCTTGAACCATGAAATTTTCCATTAAAAAATATATATTTTTTCAAAAACAATGAAATAATCACAAGTAGAAAACACATGGGTGGGACTTAATATTGTCCCTCACTGTACCTCTTATACTAAAATTATTGATCTGTATCAACTTTTGAATTAAATTTTTGGGTCAATTTTCAATTAGTGGAGAAAAGTTTTTCTAATAAACATCTTTATTTTTCTTTATTTATTTTTATAGTCAGGAAGGATGATCGACACTATTGCTTCATTATTTAAAGGCACTTTTTATGCATTAAATTTTCTAATTTGACCTAATTTAGAAAAATAAGTTAACCAATAACAATATAAATTTTTGCCAGAAATAAATAGAAACGGGGTCTAAATGGCCTCCATTGCCGAAAAAACCTTAAATGAATTAAAAAAAAAAAAAAACACGGCTATTCATAAACTGTCGTCTTAGGTCCTACAGAGAACTCATCGCCTTTAAAATAAGTTTGAAAACAATTTCAAAAGTATATTTGATAGCCTGTTCTATAAGATTTATGATCAAAGGTGATTTAAAAAAATTCCAAAAAGATTTTCTATAAAATAATAGGCATATGCCTCAAAAAATAAATATTCATCAAAATCTCGACATCGAATTTTTAACATGAATACAATACTTTCTCTCTATATGTATATTACATATATAGGTAAGAGAAAGCAAAAATCACGAATAAAGAATTATCAAAATTTCTAATTTATTTATTTTTTTGTTTCAATAAATTCGTTTATAAAATTATTGTTCTCCCTTATTCATCCCCTCTATTCCCGTCTAAACAGAGTCGTTAACGTCCGGGACTCCCATCTTTATGCCTCAAGACTAATTGCTCACAAGATAAATTCTATGCAAATATGGTGGAACTACTTATGTATTTTACAATGGCGGGTGTCACTTTTATTTATTTTACTGAAACACTTCTATCTCTTGTGGTCAGTTTATTCCAGCAAATTTTTCATCTTTCTCATATATATTACATGTTGTTTTTTTTTTTTTTTTAAATTTTATAGCAAAATATAATAATTTTAATAAAAACTTTAATTAACTTGTGAGAGAGCATATTTTCTCTACCATCACTTTAATAACAAAGATAAGATTGTTTATTTAAAAAAAAAAGGTCAAAAACATTTTTAAGAATAATTTAGAACAATGCAGATTTTGAATGGATATATAAAAAAGAGGTCTTTTAAAAAATAATAATCCTAGAATAAATTATTAAAAAATCTGGTGTGACTGGTCGCTGTGCTTGTCACCCCAGATTTTTTGTGTCGAGATATATTTAGTTTCCGACAGTACAGTACATTTGAATTCAAGATAACAAATATATAAACATGGAAGATTATTTATATATTGTTACCATGGCAACCATTTCTCCTATCTTTCCTATGAAATACAAAAGTAAAGTGATCTTAAGAAGATTTCAATGGCAAAATGAGAATACACATTTCAAAGAGCATCTAAAAAATAATTGATATTTGAATTTTAATTTTTTCGGTTTAACTGTGCTTTATTTGAATTACTAATTCAAATGAGATTGTTACAGATGTAATCTTAACTGAAGAAGGCCAGAGAAGGCCGAAACGTTGTGATTTTTACAAATTAAACCGAAAACAAAATTCTAATTTAATAGAACTAGAGCGCTCTTAATTTCTATTGATTCATTTTTATAGAAAAATCAATGAATGCTTAAAGAAATTTAATTTAACATATTGATAGGAAATTATTTCCAGAGTACTGATAATTTGAGGTGTGTTGGAGCTAATGAACTTTTACGCTCCACTACGTTTACCTAAAAATTAGCAAAATTTAATTTTCTTTATCGAAAGTCATTCACTTTTAAGAGACCATTTCTCTTTCAAATTGAATTTCAAACCCATGCTTCTATTTGAAACAGATGCTATCTCATTAGATCAATCCTAAAAAAAAAATTCTAAATTAGATCCTAATTAAAAGAAACTTCTAGAATCCAAAAAAATTTTATCTTATGTCATCCGATTTATTTTTTTTTTTATCGTCTTCACTTTTTCATTCATACCAAAACAAAACCTCGATCTACAAATTTAATTTAGAATAACATCCACTTGAAAATCCATTCCTCCCTGTATTTCAAAAAAATCCAATGCATAAATTAGCCTCTTTCTTTAATCAAAATGAAATTTCAAGAATAAACACTTCAATCTTTAAAAAAAAAAAATATTGGAAATTATTGAAAAAAATATCGGGTGACTCGATATTCCACAAGCTCTTGATAGATTAAAAAAATGTCCTCTAAACAAAAGCCCTTGACTTTTTTCGTGTAATTAAAAGTACTTACTCACCCCCATTCGCCTCTATTGAATTTCATGTGGCCTTCGATTGGAGCCTTGAGAAACGATTTTTTTTCATCTCTTCACTACCCTTAGGGAAATATCTTCCCTTATTGTTTTACTCGTATCTAAAATCGATTAGTTCTAGATAAAAAAAAATTCTTCCACGATTTATTTCATAATAATTATTAATAGAAATTGGCTACAAAATAACAGTGATAATTTTTTTTTCAAGTAAATACAATAAAAATCATTACGGTGGTGATTTTATTTTTTCCATTTCACTAATTTACCTATCAACTTAATGAAGTTATATATAATTATCAAATTAAACACACATTTCTGGTTGTTTTGTGTGGATTTGTATTCAGGATTTTTTTTTAATTTTATTTATTCATTAGCATAAATTATCCGCATCATTTGTCAACCTGAATTGGCTTTAATTATTTTATTTTATATCCCTTTAAACGGCGCCCCTTGTTTTCCCAAATATTTGATATAATTCTGCTAATTATAATAAACAAACTTAATTAATTGAAATGGACAGGAGTGGTTATGGAAGGAGAGAGAGATGAAATGAATATTCAAATAACCTATCTTCCGAACTCTAATATTATAATCTGGTATATATAAAAAAAAAAAAAAATAAATTCAATTTTTTTAAAATATACTATTTTTATAGAAACAATTGCCATTAATAAACTCATAGGTAGTGACTCATTTAGGGAAGTGAAGGGTTTGAGTTTCACCCTCCTAGGAGAGAAAAAAAAGTATCTATCTCTATTCCGATCAGAGATAGACCTATAATTTGTTGACTAAATTTAAATTGGTAACCCTTTGCTCTAATTGAAACAATATAAAATTAATTTAAAATATCAAAAAATAAAATGATAGGTTTCAATATATTTATTGGTATAAGTATTTCGACCCTAATAAGTGTATATATGTCATTTCAAAAGTAATACAAATACTTTGAAATGTTATCATCACAACTGTTAGATTTCCGATTTTCATAAAATCAAAAAGAAAAACTAGAAAAGTACATCAGTAAAGTACTGTTATGTTACTCTTGAGGACTTTTATTGAAAATTGTTAAAATATCAAAACATCCTTGAGACGCTTACATCATGGGCACTTAGCTTAAATATAAAATTTGAGTATAGAGAGATTTTTTGTTTTGGAGTTTTTGAGTTTCCCTTAACCTACATTTTTTTGATAATTCCCTTGAAATTTATTAAATTTATTGATAAAAAAATCCTAAATTCTCAGAAGATCCATACCAGTTAAAATATCAAAACATTTACCTAAATTTCTCTGAAAGAAATTTTATCGCTGTTTTATTGCTTTTCTTAAAATTGCAATTAAAAGAGAGGATTTCCCTTTTAGCGTGAATTTCAGTTTTTTTCACAATAAACTTAATGAATTTCAAGTGAAATATCAAAAAATATGGATTTACGAAATAACTCAAAAACAATAGAATTCTCGATACTAAAAATTGTATACTTAAACCAAATATCCATTTTGTAGGCATCTCGAGGATTTTGAATAAATTCGGCCAAATAATACTAGTAGTTTTTTTTTTTTGCTCGAATGAAATAGTATAGTAACAAATGTTAAATTTGAAAGTGAATCAAGTCTATTTGAGTTTAGAAAAATCTATATTATATTATTTTTAAATTGACATGGTATTAAAACGCAAAACCTTCAATATCTCATTCTAAAGAAAAGTGAAACTGCCCCATTTACAAAATAAACGGCTCAATTTATTTCTTTGGAAATCTCTTAACAAAAAGCGAAGAGGGCTTTCCATATGACGTTTGTATCTAGCAAGAATAGTGAGTTAAAGGAGATATGTCCTTTCAAAGTGAAAATTATCCATGCAATTTGTATTTTTATCGAAAAATTCATATTTACCATTTAATTTGAATTCTTTTTTTTAAAGTAAAGTTTTCTTTATTCTTCTTTTTTTTTTTAAATAGGTTCAGTATAATTGAACGAATGAAAACGATTTCATTCGATTTAAAGAGAATAAGACGCCTTTAATTGGCAATTTCTCTTTAAATTATAGGATCGTTTCAAATGAATTTGAACAGAGAACTGTTCTCTTCGAATCCATTTGGGTTTGATCCCTTGCCTGAGCCATTTTACTTTGCAAAGAAACAAATTCCTTGTCACCCCGAATTCAATTCTTATTTAAGTCATTAAGGAATTGAAAAAAAAAAAAAAATCAAGATGAAAAAATTCACTAAACTTTCTTTTAAGAAAATCAAACAAAAAAATAAATAAATAAAACGAAATGGAAATTCTCTTAATATATAAGGAGAATACTCTTCTAAACCTAATGATATAAATATTTTATCAAATAGCTTATAAAAAAAATCATAGGGTGGATTCTTTTCTCATTTGGCTTGATTTTTATTCAATTATTAATATTATATATTCCTATTATTAATGATCGATAAAATATAATCAAGTTCGGGATAATTTAATTGCTACATCTTCAATCTTTTAAAATTGTTACTGTCTTGGATCTAGGTATTTTGAATACTATTATCTTATTCAAATATATAGATCTCGAAAAATATTTAACTTTGTATTAAATTTTACTTGACCTTTGTATTTAATTAAAACTGTATATTATTAAGGTGCGCGTCTCGGGGTGCTAATTTTGGGAGATTCCAGCGGCCACAATTTTAAAGCTATCGACCTCAATTTTTTTTTTAATTAAAGCTATTTAAAATATCTACAATTTATAGAAGCCCTTTTTTTCATTTTCGAAAAAATAAATTTTTTTTTTTAAACTAATCGCATTAAATAAAGACATTTTTAAAAATTCGCTCTATATCTTATAGATAATTAAATTAGTAATTTTTGTGTTAAAAAATAATTAATTTTCTACCCTCAATTAATTATCTGGAATCTTTCAAATGAAATGGAATACATCCCTTGTATCCCTATGGGAAAAACTAACGCCATCTCTTGCCGCCTAGAGTAACTCGGTAGTCAATCGTGTCCTAACGGCTTTTCGAGATGCGCACCTTAAGGAATCTTTCAAAAATATTAAAGGAGTAAAAAAAAAATTCAAGACATATGCAGCCAAAATTATTTCTTTTGTTTTTTCCAGGCTGATATTTTTTTCGTTGTCCTATGAGAGCTCCACTTCGTTCATGCGAATGTGTGTCGCTGAAATTGTAATTTTCATTTATTCTCGCCTCCGGCTCTGAAGATGGCTTAGACCAGTGGCCGAAACGTCAGCCTGGAACGGCAACAATAAAAGAAATAATTTTGGCTGCATGTCTTGAATTTTTTTTTTGACTCCTTAATAATACTTCCAGCCTCAAAGACATATCTCAAATATGATTGTTACCCACAATAGGCAAAAATCCAAACCAAGAAGAAAACTTTTTGATGATGATATTCCAGATAAAGAAACTTTCAAGTGTATTAATTAAATTGCATACTTTTTTTTGCCATTAATATATTTGAAACATTTTTCCTCCAAACTTAAATGCTTTTACTCCTCATTCAAGTATATTATGTGCCAAGTACAAGTATAACTAAAAAAGGGTGGGTACAAATTCCAAGTAAATGTTTTCTCAACCCCCCCCCCCCCCCTCTTGCCTCTTTAATATTCGAGAAGAACACGAAGCAGGTATCTGGGGCCGGGAATGATAATTAACTTGAAAAGCTCATTATTAGCTGGTAGGCGCCTGAAATGCTTATCAGCAGACAAAGCTCTCCCACGAACATTTTCCAAGTTGTAGATAATGGAATAGTGGCTTGTTATCGCCAATTGAGCTGATATTGTTGTAAAGTTAGGACATCATATGAAATCACCCTTTTCCTACACTCTTGACTATGTTTTAATTTGAATTTATTTATGAATCCTGACTTGTGTTATAAATTGACTTATGAATTATTTTTCCTTAATAATAATTATAATTAAAGGATCTTTCCAGTGTTTACAGAGGTGTGAAATTTTCCGGGAGTGAGTTCAGAGTGTATTGAAATCTGCTTTTAAAATTCCGCCAATTAAAATTAAAACGCCCCCAAACTAAAATATCTCTTTCTTTTTTTATATAACATTTTTTTCTTTAATTAAATGTAAATTAGTTAAAATTTTATTTTTTGTAAATACTTTTATTTAACTTACTTTTTCAATGTTATCAATTTTTAAAACACTTGTCGATCAGAGCCGAAACGTCATATTCTGAGTATTTTCAGATGACTACAAATTATATTAAAATTTCACCAAAATAGACTAAACTAATGTGGTACTTTATTTGAAGCCCTATGCGAATATATTTTCAAAAGACACTCCGATTAGCTAGAGATTTGAAAATTTATATTTATGACTAAAAAGAGAATTAATTTCATTTTTGTTGTTAAAATTGACTTAAAATAAAAGCGTGGGGCTCTTGGAGGGTGTTCCGAGCGTGAGGGCCCCACGCTTTTATTTTATGTCATGAATATTCAACAATATTAACAACAATAAAAACGAAATTATTTTTCTTTTTTTTTTTTTTTTTTTTTTTTTTAAAAAAACATTCACACTTTTTCTCATCCACACTCACACTCACACTCACATTCACACAGTCTTTTCGGCAACTCAGGCCATTTAAGACTTTGACGATAACCGTTGTAATATAATATTATCTATTATGGGTTCAGGCATTTCTATTATTTTTGTCTTTTTAGTTCACTTTTTATTAAATTTTTATTATTGATTATTATATAGAGATTGAATATCTACATTTATATTTTTTATATAATATTTTTCAAATTAATTTTTATTTTTATTTGAATTATAATATTTTATGTTTATGTATATGGGTGTAGAGATACGCTTTTGCTTTCTGGAAGTTAGGCAACTAGATGGGATATCCTTAGTGAGTAAAAAAAAATGAATAAAATTTTTCTGACGGAATAAATATTTTATTTTTTTCCCACATTTTCTTGGAAATTTTTTTTTGTTTTATCCTCTTTTTTACTTTTTTTGTTCCAGTATATGGCCATTGGAGATTTTATATTTTTTTTAAAGAGATATTCTTCAATGCTATCAACATTCGCTTCATTATCCATTATATCGAGATTTTTTTTTGTTAATATAAACTAAATCATATCTTCCAAAATTTCATTTTAAAAGTGACTTTCCATTTTTTTATATATTTCATACTGCATCACTAGCCTGGAACAGCGTTGATATTGATTTTAATTCACTTTTCCTTTTATCTGTCATTTAGCCTTTTTTTTAAATAATCATTTAGCTGCTAAGGCCATTCTGACTTTACAAATACAATATAATATTATTAAAAAAATCAGACGTTCAATACACTTGCTATTCCGAAGTTCTCAAATTGCTTTCTTATCCGCTTTTCAATAGCTTTGATAATGCCAAGCTACAGTTTAATTTTATTCAGTGAATCAAATGACAAACTAAGTGGTTGTGTTTTTTACTTTCTCTTACCTATAAATGAATATATATATAGAGAGAAAGTATTCATGTTGAAATTTTGACGGATATACACGTTTTGAGCTCCCCTGAATCCAAAAAAGTGGTTTTTGCGACATGGTCTGTGTGTGTTCAATTTTAAGCTACGAGGTTGAAATTTCATATTTAAATTAGGCACCCCCCTGGAGCGTGAAAATTAGCTTTTAAACAAAATCGTCCTAAAAGTACTAGTATTTTATTGATGCACTTTTTCAGTTTTTTTTTTTTTTTTTTTTTTTTTTTGTTTTGCTCAAAATTCGCTCTAAAATAAATTAAAATTCAAAAATCAAATATTTTTTAGATGCTCTTTCAAATGTATATTCTTATTTTGCTCCCAAAATCGGCCCAAAAGTACTAGACCTAGTACTTTACTGAAGTACTTTTTCAGTTTTTTCCGGATTTCTCAAAATCGGCACAAATTATTTTGATTAAAATTCATAAATCAATTATTTTTTTAGATCTTCTTTAAAATGTATATTCGCATTTTGCCCTGAAAATTGTTTGAAGTACACTTTACTGATATAGTATTTCAGATTTTTACTTATGAAAATGCAAGTGTTCAACTAAGGAGCTATGGGAAACTAAATAGGCCTCTATCTCGACATAAAAAAATCTGGTATGTCAAGTACAGTACACACCTTTCTCTTGCCGAAGGGTAAGAGAAAGTTGTGTGCTGTGCGACCATTCACACCAGATTTTTTTATTAATACTAACACAAGTATTCTGCAGAATTCTATTAGTTATAATCTTATAAAGGGAAAAAATTAAAGAAATAAATATTCCAACTTTCAAACTCATTTAACTCTCTAGAAGCAATTAAAATTAAATTATCGACTACAAATTCTTATTCAACAGTGAATATTTTAATCTAGGAAATAAATATGATTAATACATAATCTTAATTGACCTAACTATAATTTTAAGAATATCTCTGAATTTATTGAACCATAATATTTTTAAAAGGATTTGAAAAGGATCCTTTTTATATTCAAATTTAAATAAAATATTTTTTTTTTTAATTAAATCCGATATATTTATGATAGAAAAAAAAAGATACCCTCATTTTATTATTATAAAGCTAGATCGTTTCTCAAACAAAGCAATATCTTTACCCCTTTCTACTTCGGCACAATGAAACATTTATTAAGGAAAAAAAAGTAAGATAAGAAACAATTTCGGAAATGATTTTATTTATAAATGTTGAGAGAGGAAAAGAGGATGAATCATCTATGCTAGGGAGGGGATGGAAATAAATCTGATTCTTTTTTTTTCATTTTTTTTTTTTTAGTATAGAGACTTCTCTTGAATATATTTATTTATTATATGAAGAAAAATACAAGTATTCAGTTGATGTTTTAAAAAATTTTATATTGTGCATTCGTTAATTTTACTCGCCTACATGCAAGGGGCGGTTTTAATAGAGACGACAAATTCGACCTTCGCTTAACTAAAGGCTTTCTTACTTGTGAGGATTATCGAAAGGAGCAGGCTACAAGCTGATTCTAATTATCCGAAACATCCTGTTCAGGATTGCTGGGATTAACAGATTAAGATATCGCGGACAAAATAGGAAGGAAAGGCATAAGTTAACATAAATTATGGGCAGTGCGAAAAATTTATATCAATTAAATGGGCTATCAATAAATAAGAACCAAATTCTTCAACTTTTTCTAATGGTGACCTCTTCACGGCCAAGATAATTTTAAAAGACCCCCAATGTAATATAAAATAAATATATCGACTTAGAATACAGTCAAATTAAAATTAATATATATTGAATTATTAATAACGTAAAGAATAAATTATTAGGAGAAATAAATTTCTCTTTTCGGTTAAGCATTTTTATAGTTTGTGCACTATGCACTACTTGTGAAAATTTATTGATAATAACTAATTTTTTGGAATCACCATTCAGTAGCTCGCGGTCCACAGGGTTGGCCTAAAAGATTCAAATACTGAAAAAGATTTTAAACTAATAAACAAATTAACCATAGGTTCTAGTTGAAACATTACGAATGTATATGAAAATTAAATACACTAGGTTATTAATTTCAAATTTTGAATGTTAATTTTTGAAGATAGTGTTTTTAATTTTTTTAATATACGATATAAAAATAAAATAAATAAATAAATGCTGGGTATTAAAATAGTTATAGTAACGTAAATAAGTTGAATTTTGTATAAAAACAATAATTAATAGTATCACGTGTGCTAATTTTTTCGAAAGATTCTGATAAGAAATGTTCTATTATTGATTATGTAAATAAGATAATATATTTTTCCAAAAAAACGCGGGGAAAAAAAAAAAAAAATTTCCTTTTTTTCCCCCTGGTCGCCGGTTCCCCGGGGGCGGGGGGGGGGGGGGGGGGGATTAAAAAAAAAAAAAAAAAAACAATCTTTTTTATTTTTTTATTTTATTTTTTTTTTTTAAATGTGTGGTGGAACCCCCCGTGGGGGGGGAGGGGGGGCACCCCCCCACACCCCCCCACAAAAACAGAAAGGGGGGGAGGGGCGCGCCCCCCAAAATCTCCCTCCCCCCCTCCCCCCCCCCCCCCCCCCTACCGGGGGGGGGGGGGGGCCGGGGGACGCGAACCAACCCCCTCCCGGGTTCAAGGGGGGCTGAAACGTAACAATATAGACCAGCGTTTTCCAAACTGGGAGGCGCGGGCTAGTCTAAGGAGAGGCGATAAATTTATATTTTTTAGCATTAAAATTTGTTTTTGTATTATTTTATAAAATAGGGGGGGGGAGGATTAAATATTTTTAAGGGAGTCGTTGTAACATAAAGTTTGGTTTGGAAACCATCGATATACTCGTACCTAGACTCTCTTGTTTCATCCATGACACTTGTACTTAATTTATTTCTACCTAAAAAGACCCCCCCCCCTATTTATTTCAATTAATAATTAAATGAAATTTTTGACCCACTCTTTGAACAAGAAAAATTAAGGCTTTGCTTTGGGTTGCCTATTTACAGGCGTTTATTAATTTTTATTTTAAAACTTTTCACATGTAACTTATTATTTCGACAGTCAGTAGCTTGTCTATCACATTTCTCTGAGGAGTTAGGCATATTAACTAATTATTTTTACAAGTTTTTACTACTTACTGTTCTTATTTTATCTAACCCACCTTTCCCAATCCTTGCCGATTTTTTACGAAATTTATTATCCATCCATTTATTTAAATTAAATTGGCAGTTCATAATTTAAATAAATTTAATTGCAGGAAGGCTTTTAGATCATGAATCAATAGGTTTAAAGGACCAAGGCGGATTACACACAAAAGTCTATCTTTATTATGATCAATGTTAATCTCTCTTCAAAATTAATCTGGTTTCTTTTTATACCTGATAAAATTTTATAAATTTCTATGTATGGTATATATTTATTTTTATGATTTATTAGACGAGTTAAATAAAACCCTTAATCCTTAAAATAATCTAGTTGGTTTTTTTTAGTAAAAATTACTTTTTCTTGTAGATGTGAGTTTTTTTTCGGAGCTATAACTTTTGAATAGTACAACGAGTATTGATGGAAAAATTAGACTTGCATTGAAGATGATCCCTACGGATTTTTTATTCATATTTTTTTTTTTAAATATTGACATTTTATGAAATATTGGGGGATTAGAGTTTTTTTTTTAGCGTTCTAAGCTTTTTCTTTCTAGTGTGAAAAAAGAAAACAAATTTTAATATACGTAGCCTATATACGTAATTTAATTTAAGAAATGTTAAATATTAATAATTTAGCTCATGTGTTTTAAGTTTGAATTATTATTATTTGAAATTTGAATTACTCTTTAATTAATCGAGGTGCTTTCGTGCACGAGGACACACGCTTCAACCCCAAACGGTCTCTGGACGGAGTCATTTACAGTCACCCCGTGAAGTTACTTTATTTCCTATCTCTAACTCCTCCTGAGTTCATTTCTAGTAAACGGTCTAATCCATATTTCTGGTTCCACCCGGTGCCTTTTCTGGCTGCAAAGTCCCTACGAATCCTGAGTAAATCTCCACAGCCATAAAACATCAATTCTTTACGTCCCTTTCATAGGACGGAATGTCACAGCAACTCCCTCTCCTCATAGTGTTGCCTGGGGTCTACAGTATTATAATTTTTTTTAGAGGAAATGTTTAGCATATATAACTGTTAATAATACTGATCAAAATCTGAAAAATAAAATTATAAGTTCTTAGTTCACATTTTACTAATAAGAACTGTGTCTGAAAAAAAACAATACACAATAAAAAAACAATACAATTGAAGATAAATATCTATTCCTATTTATTGATATTGATAAATTTTGTGTGTGTTAGTGTGTAAGAACACCCTCAGAGGAATAAACGTAGGCCCACGGATTTTTGGATCTTGCTATAACTTTATAAATTACAAATATTTCGAGTTCAAATATTCTAATCCTGATTTATCAGTATTACATAAGAATATTTTTTTTTTTTAATGAAATTAATCTCTTCTAGAGGTTTTTGTTTATATTAAAAAAATATCATTTCATTAAAAGTTAAAAATGGCTTTGAAATTTTTAATCAACTTTTATTAAATTGCATTTATTCCTTTTTTTTTTGTACCTTTCTTTATTATTACTTTCTTTTGTAATTAAATTGATGAGTGTTTACATTTTATTTTACTTTTTTTATTTTGTCTTTTAAATTTTAATTTTTTTTAATTTTCACATTTTTTAATACATTCATTCTTTTTGTTCTCAGATGCTTCTGGCTTCTACTCTACTCTTGGCTTTTATGCCTTTTGCGTCCTTCGCTCTTTTCCATTCGGATGCACGCCTCAATGAAGTTAGAAAAATTCTTCGAAAAGTCCCTCTCGTCGATGGGTGAGTTCCAAATAACTTATTTTTCTTTAAAAAAGTGAAAAATTTCGAGTCCCAATAGGAAAAAAAAATATTTATTCATTTAACCACAAAATCTCTCTCAATTATGCCAATCTTGTTCACTTTGTTCTAAAATCAGAAAGAATGGATTGTAAGAAAACAATAAAATTTGGTAGAACATTTATTAAAGTGTTTTCCATGTTGCACAATCGTTCATAACAAACATAATCGTAGAACATCTAAGTACAAACATTAATAAAAACTAAAATGTTAATTACAAGAAAACGAATACAAAAATACCAACTTAGTTAAGCATACGTTAAATTCGAAAATAAAAACAACTCTGATTTATTACCAATGTTGAAAATGCTATATACTGTATATCTAAATTAGTTGAAGCTCTGGACCCTTTTTCACAATATTCAATAGGATTCGGACCAAGAGGTTCAATTAAAAGTCAAAAAGTTTTTTAAAACAAAACTTTATTTGACCCCAGACAATGTTTCGTCCACTTGCTGTAGGACTTCTTCAGTGCTTGAAGTCATAGAGAGTCATATAATACAAAATTATTAAACAGTAGGGCTTTAACAAAATACATTTAGTCTTAGCAAGAAGTTAGAAGTTGCCCTCGGGGCTTGGTGTAGAGGTTAGCGTGCTAATCTCGTATACCAAACGTCGCGGGTTCGGACCCCAGGCAGTCCGATGATTTTATTTAAGCCAATTGGATACCAAATGACTTAAATAAGAATGCCTGGACCTCATGTAATGTTATGTATATTAATCTGATATCGTAAAAGTCTTAAATGGCCTGAGTTGCCGAAAAGACTGTGTGAATGTGAGTGTGAATAAGAAAAAAATGTGTGTTTAAAAAAAAAAAAAAAAAAAAAAGTTAGAAGTTAGCTCTCTATGACTCCAAGCTCTGAAGAAGTTCTACAACAAGTGGACGAAACATTGTCTGGGGCCAAATAAAGTTTTGTTTTAAATTTTTAACTTTTAATTGAACCTCTTGGTCCGAATCCTATTGAATGCCATATATCTATATTAAGCTTTCTTTCTTTTTTTAATTCCGCCATTATAATATATTATTTTCACGGACTCTCTTTATAAAACTCGCGATCTACCTGTTGGGAAACAATGCTCTAAAGAAACATTATAATTTCACCACTTATTTTAACAATTACTAAAATTAAAACCAAGCGTTTATTTAAAAAACAATTTAACTAAAATGCTCAAAGAAAAATTTAAATTTTTTTTTTTACACTCACGTATTTGGGGTCCAGGCATGTTTATTTAAGCTTTTTGGTATCCAAATGGCTTAAATAAAATCATCGGACTGACTGGGATCTGATTGACTCCGATTACATTAAAATATTTGATATAATTTTACACTTATACTAGTTTTTTACTTAGTGATTATTATTTTTTTTTTTACATTAGATATTATTTTTTTCCAATTGTTGCGAGTTACTCTTTTTTTTTTAACACTCACCTTTTTTTCTCATCCACACTCACACTCACGCAAACATTCACACAGTTTTTTCGGTAACTCAGGAACCCCATTGGTATACAAGGCGCTATCAACTACACCAAGCTCGAGAGAGAGTTACTCTTTAAAATAAAAAACAAAAAAACAATTTACACGGGAGCTAGAATTAGTGAGAAAAATATTCGTAGTAATATTTGCTATCCTCATTATTTTTAGAACAATTTTATTTCCGAAATACATGTATTTCTAAGCCAACAAAAATAACAATTTTTTTTTTTTTAGATTTAAAATAAATAATATTTTTATAAAATATTCCGAATAATCAGAGGCGTGTAAATGCTAATATGTAGTTTGTGTGTTAGGCCCTACTACAAATTTAGGTCATATTTTTTTGTTGGTATATTTTTTTTTTAATATAATCAAATTATAACCTCATTTCTTGAGTCTGAGCTTTAATCTTATATAATTTTCTAGTCACGTATTTTTGTTAGTAAAAAAAAAGGGGTGAAATTTTATTTCTTTTCTCATGGAGGATATTTTTCTTATATTATGTTATTAATTAACAAAATGTTTGTTTTAGGCTATAGGACATGACAGTATCCAGTCATAAAAATAACAAAAAATTAAAACTAATGGTTCAATTATAGATGTACCAATTTTTTTATATTTAAAGAGAGATATACCCCTCGGATTTGCCTTTGAAAAACAAACATTAGTCTTATAATTTCTCATATTTTCAAACAATGACTCTTATTATGTTTACTTGCCAGCTTTTTGATGAAGATCCGCCAACGATTTCGATAAAAATTAACGATGGGGAAATACAAAATATATTAATCATTCTCTCTGTATCACGCTTTATGCTCAATTAATAAAACATGATAAAACTCTATGACAGAGACCAAGTTAGTATATTAATTATTATAATTTTTTTAGGGAGAGGTTCCAGGCGAAAGCCCTTTGACCTCCGGAAATATTATACAAATCATAATAAACTAGACATATAATAGATAGATAATAAATCTTTTCCATTCAATTTTTATATAAATAAAATGAACCATTTTGATTATGAAAGGACATATATTTTGTATAATAAAAAAGGAAAAATAAACATTAGGTTACTAGTGCAAAATTAATTTAATTCAAGGCTGTTCAATTTGTTGGCGAAATAATTCATTAAATTTTGCAAGTTTTAGATTAAATACATGAATACAATAATTGTTAATTTAATAATTGATAGATATATTCGATAAGAGAAATAAGTATTAAAAAAAATGTCTACACACGATTAGTGCACCATAATCTTTGGTTAAGCGTATTTGTTTATTTCTCAACTCCTGAGGGGCTCTGTGCTGTTATAAACCACATATTTATTTTTGAGAATTTTCTTAGTCTGTTTAAAGCTCCTTCTCATTTTGATGCAATGTGCTCTTACTGTCAAATTTTGCCCGTTCAATTTCGAATTTGGGTTCTCTCAAATTATAAAATTTTCTTTTATTTTTTTTTTTTTAATTTTGGCGGACCATATAATTTTCTTAAATCTCGAGATTTATTAAAAAATCAGTCCTAGTCGAACATTTAAAGAGAAGAAGTAGCGAGGTGCTCTCGGCAGACATTATATTATTTTAATTTACCACTATCCAAAGGCGGATACAAGGGGGGTAAAGGGGGTACCCCCTCCCCCCGAGATTTGAGAAAAATATTTTTTTTTTTTTTTGAAAAAAATTGTATTTTTAATATAAAATTTTAAAAATTAATACATAAAAATTTGATTTGTATATATATTCTGGTAAACAACTACAGAATGCACCTTAAAATTTCGATTAATAAAAAAAAATTGTATGCTGTGCGACCAGTCACACCAGATTACTCCCTCCCCAGAGAAACTCCTCTGGATCCGCCACTGCCACTATCTCTATTTCTATATCTTACTTGTTAGTCGTGTTCTCACAAAAAAAATTCGTCCACAGAGAAATATTTATAATATGGCTTGCGGTTAAGCCTTTTCGGCATCTTAGGCTTTAAACAATACACAATATATATTAAGACTCAAATTAGCCAGGTACTTTAATTTGATTTAAATTATTCTTCATCGGCCTTTCTGTGGTCCGAACCGACATTCTCTTTGGCTTTTATGTTGTCTTTATTGACATTTGTCAACACCCCTAACCTCTTGGTCAAGATTGACAGGCGGTTATTAAATAAAATTGTTTATTTTTTTGTTATATTGTGCACTTAGACACTCACCAGATAAATAATAAATAATTTATTTCTCCCAATCAATGTTATTCCAATTTATGATTCTTTTTTCCAGTCTTAATAATAATAATATTAATTAAAATTATTTTTGTTTGTGAAAAACATTTGTGGTAAATTACTTTCTTTTTCTTACCCTCGGATTTTCTCTCTTATTCGCTCGCAGAAACATTAATATTAAGAACAATAACTGCATTAATGGCCTTCTTTGCTAATTTCAAAACGCCTCCGTGCTTCTTACTTAACAGAGAAACAGGTTTAAAATATCCCCATTGGAGAAAACTACTATTTGCTTAAACACGCCATGTACCAAAAAAATAATAATTTGTGGTTTTAGAAGTTAAATATACACTTTTTGAAATGAGTGGTTGGTTTGGGTTACATGAACACATACGGAACATAAAATGCATCATTTCCTTTTACAGGATAATCAAAATGTTCGTTCCTTAGTGATATGAACTAAAATAAAATCATCGCAAGGTCTATTTAATCCGAATAAAAATAAATCATTTCTGCGTGGCGTGAATCTTTTGTGCCCTCCCCCGACGGGTCTTTATCGTGGTTTGTTTTTGTAGACTCAGACTGTAATTTTAAGCATCTTCTCTTTACTCAGCCCGGATTATTTAATTCATGTTTGCGTTTACTTTTGTACACGGCCATTTGCCCCTCCATTTAATTTATTATTTGTAGTTTAGATTTTACAAACTCTCAGTTAATTTATCTTGCAAATATTATATTTAATTAAGCTCATTATAATTCTAAAATTTATATATGTTGAAATTATTGATAAAATGAATGGTGTTTGGTTGATAAAGATAAATATTTAGATAGAAATATTTTAGCAAATAAAAAAAAAAATTACATTTTTGAATTGAACTGTTTTGACATCTTTTTATTTATCATTCAAATTGCACCACTTAACTTCACTTTCACAATTCAATAGATTTATCTTATTGTAACATTCATTAATCTTCCAAGTCTAAACTCGTTTTTCAAAAATAAGAGTTTGGGAAATAGATTCATTTCTCGTCAAGAATTTATATATACAAGTAAATATATTAATATATATATTACATTAGGTTTTGGTAATGGTCAGTAAAACTTTTTTATTCCTTAAGATTTATACTTAGTCTTGAATAACACTATCCTATTTAAATGGGACTTTTAATTTTTTTTATGTGAAACTTTACTCTTATATTCGGACAAAGTGGGTATAATTTTTATGATTGACCGAATTTTGTACTCTCTCCGTTCTACATTTCAGTATTTTTCTACTGATCATTGGTACTGATTATTTAATAATTCGGTTTCGCCTATTCCTTTTAATTTATGTTTAAGTTACCAATATATATTACTTTCATAACTTCTAATAAAATAAACTTGTTAGTCCTATAATCCTATTTTCCCATTTTGTTTTAGTGCCTATTTCATCTATAAATCCTTTTTAGTGCCTATTTTAAGTTCAAATAGCCAATTTCAATTTTTTACGAGCTATACATAGCCTAAATTTAAAAATTTTTGAATTATCAAGAAAATATTTCAGGGGGGGGGGGAAAGGGGGTATACCCCCCCGAGATTTAAAAACTTTTTTCGAAAAAAAAAAAAAAAAAAAATTATTTTTATGTACAATTTTAAAAATCTGGTGTGACTGGCGCACAGCACACAACTTTCTCTTACCTTCGGTAATCGAAGTTGTGTACTGTGCTTGTCACACCAGATTTTTGTGTCGACATATATTTAGTTCCCGACAGTACGGAACATTTGAATTCAGATGTAAAATTTATAAGTATGGGAAAATATTTATATTTTGTTACCATGGCAACCATTTCTCCTATCTTCCCTATGAAATACAAGAGTAAAGTGGTCTTCAGAAGATTTCAATCGCAAAATGAGAATATACATTTTAAAGAGCATCTAAAAAAATTTTTGAATTTAAAAAAAATCGTTGGAGCAAATTTTGAGAAAATCGAAAAAACTGAAAAAGTACATCAGTAAAGTACTAGTAATCTTTGGCCGATTTTGATTAAAAGCTTATTTTTCCGGTCCCGGGGGTGTTTAAGTTAAATATAGAATTTCAACCTCGTAGCTCAATTCCTTCATGCTTAAAATTGAACACAGACACACACACACACCCACCCACCCACCCACCCACAGACAGACCATGTCGCGAAAACCACTTTTTTGGATTCAGAGGACCTCAAAACGTGAAGATCCATCAAAATCTCGACATCGAATTTTGACATGAATCCAATACTTTCTCTCTATATATATATACATATATACATAGGTAAGAGAAAGTAAAAATTAATACTTAAAAATTTGATTTCTATTTATATTCTGGCAAACAAGTACAGAATGCGCCTTTAAATTACCGAAATTAAGAAAAATTGTGTGCTGTGCGACCAGTCACACCAGATTACCAAAAATAAGAGATCAATTTTTAAAATTTTTAATATTATTTCTTAATTTCTGCCTTTTAAGTGCCTATTTTTACAATAAATGCCTTTTTAAGTGCCTATTTTAATAATTTTTAGTGCTTAGTTGCCTGCCTATTTTAAAGATTTTTAGTGCCTATAAATCCGAGCCCTATTAATAATTTTGTTTTAATATTTTTCTGAATTATTTGTTTGATATGGATCAATCATTAATACTAGCTTGACAAGTACTCACTCCTTAAGTACAACATCCGTGCCAAATTAGTTTCAAAATGTTGTTTTGAAAAATTTGTTCTAAAAAAAACAAAAAAAAAAAAGACAAAATTAAAATAAAATAAGGTTTATAATAATTGAAGTCAGAGGCGTCTTTCACCTTTTTATAAGGGGACAAACTTTTTTTTTTTCATAAAATTTACTTACAAATAGATATTCTAAATTTGAAAAGATATTTAATTAATTTTTTAATTTTTGCAGTTTACATAGGCCCTACACGTAGATTTATTTTGAAATATTTTATTAAAAATAATATAAAATTTAAAAAAGCTTGGGGAAGGGGACAAATGCCCCCTGCCACCCCCTTGCCTCCAAATGACGCTTCTATTTATTTTAGCAAATACAATATGATAATAGAACCTTATCTTTTAAGGGAAACAAAAAAAACAATTTTTTTTATAATTTATATATAAATTTCATCCCCATCCCCTTGAACAAACATATCAACACTAAAAAAAACATTCTTTTTTCTCTCAATGTTTTCAATACAAAATATATAATAAAAGATTTTTCTTTTTTGCAAATTAAATAATTATTTAAATTTATACTTTTTCTTACAGTTACATACTATTACCCTTCTGTAACATCTATTCAAAAATATATTTTGTATTTAGCTAATTCTATATATATTCTTTTTAGTTTATTAAAATCTTTTTGATTGCCTACTTCGAGTTGGAAATTGGAGTTTTAATAACCTAAAGAAAAAACACCTCAAAATATACAAGATTATAACCGATCACAAAAATATAAATTAACTATTATTTTACATTCTGACAAAAGATCTTTTTATTTATAACACTATTTGATATTGAACATTGAGAGAAAAAGAACTTGTTTTTATTTAGCTGAAACCTAATAGATTCAACTGAAGAATCGAAACACAGCCCAAACCAAACACCACATTTTTTTATTCTTTGCACCCACCTACAAAACCCACCATTTTTCAAGCTAATTTAAATATTATTTAATATTTTAAAGCAAGTAATTTGGAACAAAATTTTCGAACCAAATATAGCAGCTAATTTGGGACGGAGGGAGTATAATTTAATAAAACATTTTGTTAGGCGAGCATATAAATCAACAATTACTTTAATATAAGTAAAAAAAAAAAAAAAAAAAAAAATGTAAGGTCTTCAAAACAATTTTCATTTGGCGTCCTCTTATTTAAAAGTTATTCATTTAAATATTTCTTTGTGGGCTGTGCAACCAATCACACCAGATTTTTAAAAAATACAATCGTTTATTTAAAATCATTTTTCGTTTCATTTTGATGATCTCGTTATATCAAATAAGTTTTTTTTTTTTTTTAATTACTTGACGCATTTATTAAGAATTCCAGGCATATTTAAGTTAAAGTTTAATTTAAAAGAGCAAAGGAGGGAGCTTAAGTGCATAATTTGGTGTTTCATCCTCTCACCTTTAATCAGTCATTTTATTGCTGAGATGATAAGAACCCACCATTCATTCATTCATTAAGCCCAGTAAATTTCTCCATTTTATTCTCTCCTCTCTCACTCTCCATGTTAAATAATCTAACATATAATTTTATCTTTTTTAAGGGAATTTCATTAAAAAAAAAAGAATATAAATTTAAATTAATTCAAGATTACCTCTCTTAATATCTTTTAATTATTTTATGTTTTATTATATGTAAAACAAATATGTTGTATTAAAAATTAAAAAGTGCATCCCCGAATTAATTTTAGGCTTTCATTTTTAGATATTAGTAAAAGTAATAATTAAATTGGTTCTTCAAAGAAGCTTACAGTTAATAAATTTCTTAAGGCGGATCGGGAGCGAAGCTGTTACGCATGTTTTTCCCGATAAGACAGCGTTGTGTGTCTTAAAAAGTAAGCAAAAAAAAAAAAAAAAAAAAACATCTATTTCGAAAATTTGCTAAGAGATGTCAGAATGGTAGCTAATAATTTAATGCATTTGGTTGATTTTCAATGATCTTTTAACAATGAATACTTTATAAGTTATTAGGCCTATATATTATGTATCAATTATAAAAGCATAAAAATATATAAATATAGGCCAGATATAGGCTAATAGGAGTATATGTTAGACTGCCATCTGCCATCTTTTGCAGGAGTGCTGAACTATTTGGCAGATAATTTTTAAATAAATCGTCTAAAGCCCTCTGCACACGGAGCTAGTTTTGTTGATAGATTTGCTACCAGATTTTGCTACTAGTTTTCAAGCGCGCTCTGGGGCTGGATTTCCTGATAGATTTTTATAATGTTGGCTTCACATGTCGCTAGCTTCACGCCCCGCCCCCAAGCTGGTTTTTAGGTTGGAAAGTTTTATTTGGTTTTTATTTGGTCTTTCGATCACCTTTCTGATTTCGGATTTATATTCATATATATTTAATTAAGCTATGAACTCTTTCGGAACAAACATGTATTCCAAACACTTGACAGCTCCCGGATACCTGATGATAGTCGAATAAATTTGAACCGAAACGTCGTCAAATATTATCATTACTATATATAAAGCGCTAGTGGCTAACTTCCGTCTGTGTCGATCAGGGCGCTGATTGGCTATAATTACAGGAAGTGAAGCGGGAGCGAGAAATTTAAAATTTAAGTCAGAGAGGGAAATTTGAAAATTTCCAAAGAGTCAGCAAGAATAAATTTAATACATTTGCTCGCCAAAGGGGAGCAAGGAGGTCCAGGGGACGTAGCTCCCGGCCAGTGCTAAAGCTTACCGAAGGCGGTACGGTATTTAATGAATTCTTCAAAATGTGCCTCGTTTTTGTGGAGTGGTTTAGCTTCAACTAACGAGGATCCATATGAACTTTAATATACTGCGAATCAATTAATCTAAATAAATATTAACAGATACTGAAAAAGGTTTAAAAATTGATTATACCTAAAGTAGACCTAAATGAATACTGCTACCATTATTACTTTGTGTTAACTAATAGTAAATACAATTTTATTCAAGTTCAAACTTTTAATGGAACATAAAAGTTTGCAAATATTTGAGTGTCGATTAGAGTGGTCGATTTTTGTTTTTATTTCTTTTAGAAAATGAAGAACATATTTACTTATTAAAGTCAATATTTTATTTTTCTTCCAATTTTTTTTTCCTCCCAATTAAATAACTATTAAATAATTCCCTCTAGGTAGAAAAAATAATAATTGAATTTATGATAAGCTTCTTATAGTAAGGAAAAGCCGATTTTTTCTTTTTTCTTTTTTTTTTGATTAATTTTGTTGCTTGAGACAAAGGAAACCACCTGGGATTTGGTCTCGCTTTAGGAATAGAACAACTGCTAAGTGTTTTATGGCTGAAAACAAAAGACTAAGCTCTTGAAAACAAAACTACAAAAGGCAAATAAATCTACAAGAGAGGTTCGCGTAAATATTAAAATATGAAAGAAAAAAAAATTCTTGTTTTTTGAGATCAAAAAGACAACAAACGACAAGGATTTGGCGTAGATAAGGAATAAATGAGAAATAAAATTTCTAAATTTTAAAAATAATAGATTTTCAGAAAAAAAAGTCAGTCTGTAGGAAAGGCAGCCATTCTTGAAATAAATAATAGTTTAAAATAATACATAATTTATTTCTTATCTTTTATGCATATTTATTTTCTATCCTATACAGTACGGTATAAAATTGTCATAAAAATATTTTTAATTAATGTATTGTTAGCCTAGTATTTAAAAGATTTTTAAAATTTTTTATAATAACAGAGAGAGGACTGTTATTTTCTCAAATGAAAGAAAAAAAAATGTTTTATTTCAATATTCAAATTTGTTTCTCAAATTAATAAGTTTCAATCTTATAGTTTCTTTTATTTTTATCAAAAAATCACGAATTTTATTATACCTAAGATCTTTGTAATGTCGTAGTAATAAATATAACTACCTTACAATTAAATTTTAATATATATAAATCACGTCTCGATCTAATAAAAAAAAAAAAAAATTGATGGAAAAATAAACATATTACCGAGATTTCGTAAAGTTGTCAAATGCTAAAATGATTAAAACAGGAGATAAATGAAAAAGTCATGCAATATAATGTTAAGTACATAATAAAAAAACAAACATTAAATTTTTGATATCGATATAGCTAGGATATTGTCAGACTATTTATTATTTTCTTATTTTCATAGGCGAAATTTTATTTTAATGGGTAGAAATTTCCAAAAGCTAGAATAATAGTGGTTGATAATAAAACATGAATTCTATACATTATTTATTAAAACACAAGAGAAATTTACACATGGCAAATAACCCCGGAAATAGTAATAAAACAAATGAATAGAAATGAAAATCAAAATATTATTTAATCTTTCTAAAGCTGAAAGAGAATGTCCGTTTTAAAAATTCAATTTAAAAAGTATATGGATAAAAAATATTTATTTATGTTACTTTCTCGCTGTGGAATTCCTTATTTATTTAATTTACTTACCAATCCAACCAATAATACAGCTCTTATTTCTTAGGTTTGGTTGATTCATCCATGGTCAAATAGATGGCCCTTGGTTAAGCGACTTAGCCTTGTAATAAAGAAAACTCCTTCAGTACTAAAATCCTTTTTTATTTCACTCCTTTTAGACAAATGTCATTGGGTATAAAGATATAGACTACATTTATAAAATAATATAAAAAATCTGTTGTGACTGGTCTCACAGCACACAACTTTCTCGTACCTTCGGTAATCGAAAGTTGTCTTCTGTACTTGTCACACCAGATTTTTTTGTGTTGAGATATATTTAGTTTCCGTTGATACGTATATTAAAATTCAGGATGTAATTTTTTTTTTTAACACACTTTTTTTCCCAGTCACACACCCATATGCACAGTCTTTTCGGCAACGTAGGCCATTAACCTAGGACTTAAACGATACTTGTACTTTATTAATTGAGGGTCCAGGCACTCTTATTTAAGCCATTTAGTATCCAAATGGCTTAAATAAAATCCTCGGATTGACTGGGATCTGAACCCCCGGTCCTTGGTATAGGAGGCCAGTATGCTAGGCACTACACCAAGCACGAGGGAGATGTAAAATTTATATTTCCTTACCATGGCAACTATTTCTCCGCCCACGGGGCTTGGAGTAGTTAGTAGCGTGTCTACCTTCTATACCGAACGTCGCACAGTGGGCTGAAATCGAAAAAAAGCGGCCATAATTATCTTTTTTGGGCGGATTTTTACAAAATTAAAACTATACATACAGAATCATATGTTCTTCTATACCCTTCAATATTTTCATATTTTACGGAAAGGGGTTGAAATTACCCCTTGACAAAGTTGAAAAAAAATTATGATGTGTGAAATATAAAACAAAACTTATGTCAAAAAATCAAAAAAAATATGCGTTTTACAAAAATGACATTTATTTTAACAAAAAACATACATGGGGTGAACTACCCCTTACTGAAGGGAGCAAAAAATATTTTTTTTTTGATAATTACAAGCAATATGTCTTTATATACATTTTAATGGATGCTGATTCCAAAGATGTCATCTATTTTTACTAAAAACATACATGGGGTGAACTACCCCTTACTCAAGGTGTTAAAAAAAATTTTGCTCTGATAATTACAAGCAATATGTCTTTATATACATTTTAAAGGTCACTGGTTACAAAAATGTCATTTATTTTTACAAAATATATAGATAGGGTGAACTACCCCTTACTGAAGGGAGCAACAAAATATTTTTTTTTTTTTGCAATTACAAGCAATATGTTTTTATATATATTTTTCTCGTTACAAATATGTCATTTATTTTTGCAAAATATATAGATGGGGTAAACTACCCCTTACTCAAAGGGTCAAAAAATAATTTTTTTGATATAAGCTTATACAAGCAATACGTCTTTATATACATTTTAATGGATTGCTGATTACAAAGATGACTTATTTTCTCTTCCCTCAACATTGGGGGGTTTGGGGGAGGGGGCTCGAGCCTCTTGGGCCCCTTGGAGTCAGCTTCTATGTCTCGGTCATTATACTTAAATAAAAATTATTTGCTAAAAAATAAATATCATTTAAAACTTTAAAATTTTGCGCCGAAGTCGAGCAATTGCAAAATTTCCAAACAGTGAGCAAGAATAAATTTGATGCATTTGCTCATCGAAGGCATGTAAGGGGGTCCAGGGGGGCTTTACCACTTGTATACAAAAATAATATAGTTATTTCAATAATATTAATAAGAATATGAACAAGAAAAGATACAATTTTCAAATATTGGATATTCCCTTTTAATAGATTATTTTTTCAAAAGATTACAAAATTTGAGGCCCCCCTTCAAATTTTATGGTCATTCTAATAATAGCCTGATTTTATTTTGTCCGTCAGCCCTTTGTCACGTTTCAATATTATCTGTAAAGCAGAGAGAAGTTCATATGGTTTGAGGGAAATCACTTGTTTTTCTGCCGATTTAATTATAAAAAAATTAATAAAAATTCGGCGGGCAAATTCGGGCAAAAAGTTTCGATGCAATCATGTTCTACATGTATTCTAGTTTCAGGATCTATTGAGTTTGTTAGGGATCCGCATGGATCCCATATACTTTTTTGAAATTGAAAAAAATTTATATTGCTTTTTTTTTAATTACAAAAAAAATTTATTTAAAAATAAATAATTGAAATACAAGAAAAACAAAAATATTTTCAGAAAGAAGATTAATTTATCTATGATTCAAAAAAAAATTCATTAAAATTGGATCAATATTAATACATGAAAAAAATTCCTGAATATCGACTTAAAACGCAAAGAAAAGTTACTAAGTTTTCTTGCCCACTTTGGCGCTCTATAACTCGGGTTTGGGTTGGGTAAAAAAAAATGAATTATTGTACTGAGGTCCACATATAGTCTATTATTGGTGTGCAAAACGTTGTTTTTATATTTTGAAGTTCATTTTTTCGAATTATGGCCGCTTTTTTCCTATTTCAGCCCACTGTGCGTCGCGGGTTCGGACCCAAGGCAGTCCGATGATTTTATTTAAGGCATTTGGATACCAAATGACTTAAATAAAAATGCCTGGACCCCAATATGTATAATACTCATTAACGGATATCGTTTAAAGTCTTAAATGGCCTAAGTTGCCGAGAAGACTGTGTGAATGTGTGTGTGAATGAGAAAAAAGTGTGAATGTTTAAAAAAAAAAAAAAAAACTATTTCTCCTATCTTTCCTATGAAGTAGAAGAGTAAAGTGGTCTTCAAACAATTTTGAGAGCAAAATGAGAATATACATTTTAAAGAGCATCTAAAAAATGATTGATTTTTAAATTTTAATCAAAATCGTTAGAGCGAATTTTGAGAAAATAGAAAGAAACTGAAAAAGTACTTCAGTAAAGTACTTTAACTTTTTGTCCGTTTTTGTTTAAAATCTTTGTGTTACGTTCCAGGGGGGTTCCTAACTTAAATGTAAAATTTCAACCTCCTAGCCCTTTTCGTTCTTGAGATATCTTGTTCACAGACACACAGACAGACCATGTGGTGAAAACCACTTTTTTGGAGTGAGGGGACCTTAAAATGTGTATATCCATCAAAATCTCGACATCAAATTTCTGACATGAATCCAATACTTTCTCTTTAAACCTATTAAGATATATAGAGGTAAGAGAAAGTAAAAGACAATAACAAAACTTGGGAGTCATTTGAAGGGTATTTTATAAAATACAAGATATCTCATTTAGTGGGGCCACTTAATTACAAGGCTAACGGTGTGTTGCAGGAACACAATTTTACAAATAGATACGTCCCTACATCAAAGCATCTGATTTGAATAGTAAATCATCTTCATTTTTTTGTTTCATATAAAAATTAGTTTAATTAAAAATAAATAAAATTGTTACTTAAATTATTTAGTTTATACAAAGTAGTGGGAGTTGATATACTGTAAATTTATTTCACAGACAGTCGCTAGGGAATTTAGCAGCGTTTTGCAATTTTTTAGCTTCTCTACCGCCACAAGTAAGGGATGTGCCACCACCCATTTCCCAAGGGTGTATAGTAGAAGAAGAAGAAGCCTTTTGTTCTTTTTTTCCCCTATTTTATTTTATATTTTTTGGCCTTGTGCCATTTCGGCGCTCTGTGATAATCGACGAACTTCTTTCTCCCTCTTACCTATTTCACCTCCATTTCCAATATTCTACTTTTATTCTTATATTATATAAATTGCCTACTTTAATATAATTTTTAAAAAATAATCAGCGATTCAAAAAACTTTTTTCGATTCAGGCGGAATCAATTGCAACCAACTAATATTGCATTAAGGAAGGGTTACAAAAGCAGATACTGGAAGACAAATTTTTTCTTTAAATATTTAATAAATTTAATAAATAACAAGAAAATACTTTCAGTCTCTTCTTTTGCTACCCTTCCAAGATACAACTCAACAGCGACTACTACAATATTAATGGATACGTAGGGCTTATAGCTGGTAGTTCAATCAGGATAAGATGAAAAGAAGAAAAAAATTTGCAGCTAGTCGTATTTCATTATTTTTATTCCCATTATGTTGACGTTTCGATCCCGGTTGGGATCTTCCTCAGAACTTTTTTCTTTTTAGTTATAAGAGCCTTGTAAAAAAAAATGCAAACGTGTGGGGTCGTAGGAACCCTGCAGGAACGAAACTTCTCACGCCTTTTCTTCAACTTAGAATATAATTTAATATGAATATTATTTAAATAGACGTGGGAGCCAGGGAGCCAGGGAGCTGCGCCCGCTGGAACCTCTTGCTCGGCTTCTGGAGATAAAATGAAATAAAGAGAGAAGGTGGGCGTGGCCTCGCCAAGACTTCGGCTAATCTCGCCTTCCTCCGCCTTTGCTTGGGCGCTGCGAACGCATTTTTGTTAGGAACGCGTTTTTGTTACGTTACATTTTCTCCCAATTCACCCTGCGTAAGGCGCATTAAAGAACTTCGTTCCAAAAAAAATATATATATATATATATATTCTAAAATATGCTTGCACTCTAAGATGAAAAAAATGTATAATTGATAATGTTTTTCCCGATATTAATCTCTTTATCTCTTGTTGTGTACATTAGTTCTGAGGATGATCCCAACCGGGATCAAAACGTCAATATAATGGGAATAAAAATAATGAAATAAGACTAGCTGCGAATTTTCTAAGACCCTTACCTTATTTTTTTTATTATTTATGGAAATTTATTTGAATTCTACTAATTTTTAACATCTTAAAGACTACTAAGTTATAACAAATGACTGATTTTAGAGAATATTAGAAAATCTTTTAAAATGACATAGTTATTGTTAGCAGATATTGTATAAACATTAAGTAACATTTTTAAAGGAACGGGTCTTAAAATAGAATTTAAAACTCGATTTAGATCTAGAGCATTTTTGAAAACCGGATATATTTGGGGATAATAATGATCTTTCCAATTGCAGGATCTGCCGATCGCGATCTTTTTTAAGTTTAATTTCGCCCTTTCATAAGGAAAAAAATATCTAAAGAATATGATATAAAATTATAATTTAATAATAATTCTAAAAATTACAATTTTTATTAATACTTATAAATTTTATTTGAATACCCTTTAAATAAAATCTTTTTTTTCTTATGTATGTCGTAGGTATAAATAAATCATATTCCCACTTTTTCTAGACTCTTTTGAAATAATCAAATTTCTTAGATTTATTATCTCACTCTAACTTTTTTATATCCTTTTTTTTTTCCTCGGGTGCATTTTAATACTTGCAACTCTTGCGAAAAATATATAAAATAAATGAAGTATGAATACTTACTATTTTCATCTTTCATATCAAAAACCATTTAAAACTAAATGTATAAATTTATTCTTCTTTCGTGACCTCAATTGAAATTCAATCAAAGTTGTTATATTAAAATTTAGTGGATTTGGTGTTTTTTTTCTGTTTAACTAATTTAATTATGAAGATGAATATTTAAATCTTGTCAATGTAGAAGCAACATAACGTCTTTTAATTTTCGAAACTTTGCAGGATAGTAATAAATAAGTTTATTTTTGTATTTTCCTCTATACAAAATTTTAATAGCTCTAGGGGAATTTAGATAAATTAGGGATGTCGACGAACAATTTTTTAACCTAATGCATATTACAATTTGAGATACATCATATTGCTTTTATAGATTTTCAAAAATATTTTGATGAGAGAAATTAATAAGTATAAAATGATTAATTTCCAAACATACAAAATCTAAATGAATATTTCATCCAAATCCCAAAGGCTGGAAAATCCGACGTACAGAACAGATAAAAAATTTGTTTCAAATATAAACAAGAGCTCTTCTAAAATGATCTCCCAGCAATTTTAAATTAGATATCAAATTAGATGTGACGAGAGAAGAGCTCTTGAATGATGTTTTTGGATAAAAGTTTTTTTATCTGTACTGATACGTCAGGTAAGCTTTTTATTTTTTTTTTTTATAACTTTTTTCAACTTTTTCTTGGCTGAGGATGTCTCTGGGAAACCATCGAAATACCATTGAAAATTTATATAATTCCAAATAAATGAGATATTAAAAATAAGGGTTTATACTCAACTTATTTTTTTGATAAAACAATAAATAATAATAATACTAACTAGAGAGAGCTTTGTTGGAAAAGATGAAATTTTTCAAACAACGACCAAAAACTGTATATAAATTCTGTCAATATATTGTTTCTCGATAGCAAATTGAGAGATGAGTTTTTTTGCTTGATTGGGCAAAAATTGCGCCTCCTGGAGTCGAACCAGGACCTCAAAGATTTCGCGGCGGGCGGACTAATTAAATATTATATTGATACTATTCTAGGTTTACTTGTAGTTTCTTTCTGCTGTTTTGAGCAGGATGGAGCGCTGGAGAGGAGAATTGCTTAATTAAAAACACAATTCTTTTTCAGAGACTTGTTCAGGTTTACGAATGGATCATTTCGCATATTTCCATCCATTTGTAAACTTGAACAAGTCTCTGAAAAATAACTGTGTTTTAATTAAACACCCCATCCTGCTCAAAAGAAAGAAACTTAGAATAATAAATTAGGCCTGCATACAGGTATCCCATCAAAAGAAAACTATTATACTATAAATAATTAATGCTATATGTCTTTTACAGAGGAAATCAGTACACAAACAATAACGTTTACAGAGTGATACATTTCGTCATTATAACGTGTTGACTTATAACACTATCGGATTATATGGGATTGGATACCTTTAACGATGATATCTACATCACCTTGAGTTCAATGCAAGGGCGGATACAGAGGGGGGGGTAAAGGGGGTAATTACCCCCCCCCAGATTTGAGAAAAATATTTTTTTTGGGAAACAAAATTGTATTTTTAATATAAAATTTTAAGAACTAATACTTAAACATTTGATTTGTATATACAGTATTCTGGTAAACAACTACAGAATGCACCTTTAAATTACCTATAATAAAAAAAAATCTGTGCTGTGCGACCAGTCACACCAGATTAGCCCCCCCCCGAGAAACTCTGGATCCGTCACTGGTTCAATGCTGGGGTCAATATACGCGTAGCATACCTCATAACACGGATATTTAGTGTTGAGATCTGCTGATTTAAAATAAAAAGATTTCCGGAATTGGCAGGAATACTTGGATTCTTCTTCAACGAGTTGGTTTTTCCAACATATTAAACCAAGAACCTGTCGGTTGTTTCGGTGGATGCTGGTTTTGATCATTGGTCATGAAGCGACCCTAAAAATTGTTTAAATAAAAAGATACTCTCTATAGCGACTGTGATAATACGTTTATCATGATATGAATCATATTTCTTTTGTCCCTTTCCTCATAAGGTTGAGGATATAGAATCAGTTATCTTTCTTGTTTAACCCCGTAGGGCGTACCGACCTTTATTAAAGTTTCTGATTGCATCTCGATTATTTTTATAAATCTACTAAATATAATTTTTTATAACTTAAAAATTTAATTTTGTTTTTGATTTTATATTATTTTACTTTAAAACTATGGTAAATCAATCACAAAAGATTAAAAAAAAAATAGATAATTTTGTGAAATAGGCTATTTGTTTGAGGTTTACCGCAATGAGCGTTACTCTCAACTTTATCCAGCAATCAATGACGATAATTCACATTTAAAATTAAGATTTAATAGATTAGCTATTACCATTGAATAGATTTATTTCTACTAAATTGTGGTAATTTTGGCATCCAGCCCGACTGGCTGTGACCTAAGATCTTTTACAGACAATTTCCTCTCCTTTCTTATGTTCTCTTTTTTTCTGTTAATACATTAAAAAAAAAGGAAAACAAATAACCTAGAAACAAGAAGAAGATGAGCTTTTACGATCAGGGATAGTCCACCTAGAACTAAAAGTAAAAGAATTGAAAAGTCTCGAATAATTAACGATCTGTGGTTGGGGAGCAAACCGGATTTCCGGTTTATCGATCAGTAAGCCGACGCCCTATTTTGAATTCGAAAACCACTAATGAGCGGATTTTATTTAAAAAAAAATATATAAAAGGGTGGAATTCTGGTACAAATTGGCAGTAAAAAGATTTTTCTTTGAGGAATACATTTTCAAGACTTTCAGATTCCATTTCTAGATTCTTTTTATGACAGTGGAATTTTTTATTTCTTATTTTTTTACAATATAATTAAATAAATTAAGAGCATTTTTTTGTAAAAAACTCATTACTTGTTACTAATTACGATAAATGACAACATTTCTTCCACTATATCAGTAGCCTTCATCAGGCAAAATTCACTTTGCAAATTAATATTGTCAAAATGTCTTTTATTTCCAAAATTTGTGTGAATTTTTTTGCAGTTAAATCTCTTAGAAGTAAAAACTATTGTCAAGTCAATATTATAATTTGAAAATTGGGTTTTGTTTTTCTTAAATAATAAAAAAAAAAAAATAAATAAATAAAATTTGTTTAATTTTATAAGTAGACCTATATACCAGGAATGTAATTCTTCTTTTAAAAACTTTTGCAATTTTAAATTTAAAAATCAGTTCTCCGGCCTTGGTTTAGTGGTTAGTGTGTTGGCCTTTTCACGCCCTAGGGAGGTACCTAACTTATATATGAGATTTCAATCTCCTAGCTCAATTTCTTCTTGCTTTAAATTTAACACATACAGAACATGTCCCATTCAGGGACCTCAAAACGTGTATATCCATCAAAATCTCGACATCGAATTTTTTACATGAAACCAATACTTTCTCTATATATATATTAACATATATAGAGATAAGAGAAAGTAAAAATTAAACCTGAAATGCACAAAATCAACTATGAATAAAGCCTGGACCCTAGATAAATATATTATTATTATTATTGTGTTAATAAAAAACACACTTTTTTCTCACTCACACTCACACACACATTCACACAGTATTTTCGGCAACTCAGGCCATATAAGACTTTTAACGATATCCGTTATTGATAAATATACATATATGGGGTCCAGGCATTCTATCGGACTGCCTGGGGTCCGAACCCGCGACTTTTGGTATACGTGGTTAGCACGCTAACCCCTACACCAAGCCCCGAGGGCATAAATATATTATTAATATAACGATTAAACGTCAAAAGTCTTATATGGCCTAAGTTGCGGAAAAGACTGTGTGCGAGTTTTTTGAGTCTATATTTGAATAAGATATTAGTATTCAATATACCTCTATTTGGACTTAACTAGTTTTAGATATATTTACTTTGTTGATGAAGTGGGAGGGAAGGGCGCCACTTTGATAAAAAGACGTGCCAAGAAAAAAAAGGTTGAGATTGATGCGCTAGTCAAATTACGAAGTTGTAATCCGTATGTCACAGTGGTAGGAAGGAAATTTTATTCATAATAACGTGACTTGCAATTATTTTTCCAGATCAGTACAAGTATAGTCAAGTTGATCGTTTTTTATTTCTTATGGTTTTTCAAACCGTTTATTTTTCCAAAATCATTTGTAAAAAATGACTTGAAAATAATTGGATATTGAACGAAATGTGAAATTATTGGTCGCTCTAGCGGTTCAATCGTCTTTCCACCATCTTATTAAGTAAAAAAGATATTCATTTGGAGTTCAAATGCTGGAGTCGTTCTGTCATCTCATTAAATTTCAAGTACCTTTTGAGTTGAGACGGTTTCACTCACCGAGATAAGTCAGACTGCTTGTTGTATTCAACATGGGCTTTTATTGCTTGCTAAAAAATACAAAATGCAATTTTATTCTTAAATCTATTTACTTTTTTTTTTTTTTTAAACCATTTCAAGAGTAGATATACTTACGTTCTATGTAATTCGGAATTCAATTTGAAATTTTTATTTTATTTGAAATAACATTGACTTTATTAGACTATTATTTCTATATTCTCTTTTATAATAGAAAATTGTGTTAAAAAACAATTTAAAATAATAAAAAAAAATTGTTGGGAATCTCTAGTGATTCATAAGATATACAAGACAATTAGAATACTAGTTTTCCTACCCCTTCCCTCTCCACCACCACCATGAGAAAAGTTTTAAAAAACCCTATAGATGTAAAGAGAAGCCCCCTCCCCCCCCCAATAAATGTTGGTTTCAATTTTTTTTTTTTTTTTGAAAAGACCTGAAATTGTGTTAATTTTGTCTAAATAAATTTTTTTTATTTTACAACCCCTGCGCATTTAACATTAAGATTTTGAAGATCATCTAAAGAATAATTGAATTTTAATCAAAATCGTTAGAGCAATTTTGATCTGATTTGCATTAATAAGCAATTTTGGTATGATATACAATTTCTGGAGTCCCCTCTGTCTCCTCACCCTCTGGAATCGCTAGTACCCCATGTGGTTATTTAATTAAAAGAAGATGTAAATTTTCTACGTTTGAAATACTAAAGATTACATTAAAAATTCATCATTTTTTGACAATAAAATAAATTTATTTTTACATGGATGTCCTTAAATTGATCTTCATTTAAAGTTTTAAAGATGTTATTTTATATATTTTGTTAAAATGACACCAATAAACTCCCACTCTTCTCTTAGATGGATCTGTTCCAAAAGTTGATAAAAATGTTAGTATTGTTTGACCTTTATATTCTTTAATGTTCTACCTTCAGCAGTTTACTTTTTACGATTAATTGGATAAACTAAAGAAACCGTATTTTATAAAAAAAAAGTAATCTTTTTGTCTGATAGGAAATTAGATAAATGAAATATCGAATTTTTTTTGAATAGTATTAATATAAATTTATTATGTTATTCCAAGTTTGAATAAATAGCGAGAGCTTCTCTCTATTCGCGTGCACATACACACACATACACACACACATTGGCAGGATACACGCCATGTTTAAGCAGTTGGCAAAATATTACCACAAAGCAATAACAATAATTCAAAGTCCTTTCTATATATGAGGAATTTATCGACCCAAGTCTCCCTAAAACTATTTTCATTCGAAATGGAACAAACGCACAAATCATAACCCTTAAAGTCTCGACTTTGCGAAAATCTTTCGATTACCTTGCTACCTTGCTTTATGACACTTTTCCAATAATTCGCAATTTAATTATTTCCTTAGACCGGGAGATCTATAAACATGCCAATGAAAATAACTAACAGTAAAGGGTTAAAAAAAAAAGAAAATAAAATAAAAAATAATTTAGAAATGATCTCGTAAATTTATATATCTAGTCGTTTCCGTTTGTATTTTACTCATAATTTAATTTTTTTTGAATATGTATTTTGTTGATTTATTCACGTTATTTTTTATAATTTAGATCTATTTTGCTTCTCTCTTGCTACTGCTACACTTTGGTATTGTGATAAACTCTGGCTTCCTCTTTTAAATGCTTTTTGTCCGTTTCTAACCACAATTATATTATTGAAATTTAGTTTTATTATAGATATTAATTACTAATTAGGTTTTTGAGTTTTTTTAAAAAATCTGGCGTTTCATAACCCTTAAATTCTCGTCTTTACATAGTTTTTTTTTTAATCTATTTGCTTCACCAGATACCCCTAATTAATTGGCAAAATATGCATCCATTTTGAAAAGAATTTGCATAACTAGCAGGCGTTCTTGATCAGTGGCGCCTCTTGTGTTGAGAAGGTGAATTTCCCGGCATTAACATCCTTTGTCTCTCTCTAATGGGCGTTCTAACCACCAAAAGTAATTAAGTTTATCTCCACTATTAATTAGAATGTTGAGAACATTAAGACAGTGAGGACAAATATTTAATTTACACCAAAATCCAAATATTAAAATTAATTATAGAAGATTCAACATATTATATAAACATGGATTTATATGATAAAATAGAAAAAATATCAGTAGGTGCTCAGTTGTTAATAAATAAAAGTCGAATATTATTTTTTTCAAAATTTATTTCTACTAGCAGTATCCACCTCTAAAATTTGAATATTATGTGTATTACATGTAGTTTGAATTAGTCTATATAAATTATTTTATAAAAACTTTTACAGTAATTGAAAAAAAAAGTACAGTAGGTTTTTAATTGGCATACATTATAAATTATGATCTGTTATAAAATATCAAAAATAAAATATTTAATTTAGTAATGTCGCTGAATTATATATCATCGATATTATAATTATCATATCATTAATTTATTAACAGGAACAAACATTGCTGGATTATCCATTAATATTAGAGTGGGGGGATTTCAAACGCAATTAAAGAGCAATATTAAAAAATTTAGCTTAGTAATATAATAATTTTATATTAATTAATCATCTACTTTATCATTATTTATTTCACTTTATTCAATGACGACAAAAAAAAAAAAAAAAAAAAAAAACTTTGGATTTGGGAATTTTATATCAGAAGGTGGTGACTTTGCTTCAAAATTTTAAAAATATTTGTTAATGCTTTGTAATTAAAGTCTATCGACGGAATTCAAAACAATTATGTATGATTAATTTTATTATTATTTAATGTGGGGTATGTTTTAATAGATAAATAATTGTTTAGTGGATTTGTGATCAAAGTGAAAATTAATGACAAAAAAAAAGTAAGTGACCCGATCTAATATAGAGAAAGAAATTGAGAAGAACGATTTGGCGTTTTATATGAGTGAGAATTCAAGATTTCGAAAACGAACGACGAAATTTTATATGTAACAGAATCGTTCATTTGCTTTTTGGTTGTTTATATCGTCAGATTTAATAATTTTTAATTTCTTTTGAAATAGGATGGGTGCACTATTGCCACCCTAAGGGGTCAAAATAATCTTTTGAACAAAATCAGCCAAAAAGTAGTCTACTAGTATTTTACTGATGTACTTTTTCAAATTTTGTGATTTTCTCAAAATTCGCTCCGTCGATTTTTTATTAAAATTCATATATCAACTATTTTTTTGATGTTCTTTAAAAAGTATATCAGTGAAATTTTTCGTGAAAATTGTTTAAAGTACTCTTTACTCATATGGAAGCATTCGTAGCTCAGCGCTATCTATGAATTGCGTGGTCAAGTTTGTGTTGCTATGGGCAACAAAATATTTCTCGTCACAAAAAAAACTGGTGTGTCAAGTTCACAACTTTCTCTTGCCGAAGAGCATGAGAAAAGTGTGTGCTGTGCGGCCATCAAACCAGATTTTTTATTATAAAATAAATATTTATTTAGTAATCAAATAAAATTAGATTAAAAAAATAATAAATTAGCATATATTTTTTTTTTGCTGGTTGGTAATATTTTTTTAAGTTATTAACAAGTTAAGTAAATATATCCCGTTTATTCTGCTTAATATAAATTGAGTTATAAATCTAAAATGATTTTTCACTTTTACTTTCTTTCGTTCTAGATTTAGAAATCTTCTCTCTTCTTCTGCTCCCCTCTTTCTCATCTATACAGAAAGTTTTATATAGTTTTCATCTTCTTTTGCGTTGATCTATTAAAACTCGTTTAGAAGAAAGGCCATCTTTAAACAATTTAACTTTTAAACAATTTTGTATTTAATATAACATTAAAAAAAAAAACTTGTATTGGGAAAAAAAAAATCTGATCGAACAAAGTCCATTATCTCTTTCTGTTCCCCCTTCCCTCACTTCCCTTTTTTCATATGTTTAATTCACAATCCATTCGAACCACAAATTCCACAACTCGAAACAAATCCATATGTAACATAATTTGCATTTTTCTGAATTATCTATTCCACAAATATAATGATAATTATTATTAAAAACTTTTCTTTTTTTTTTTTAATTTTCCCGGAAAATTATATATAAAATTAGCTCTCCGGTCTTGATGTAGTGGTTCGTGTGCTGGCCATTTGTACCAAGGGTTGCGGGTTCTCATCCCGTCTCATTATTTCAATCTAATTGGCTACCAATAAATTGAAATAAATAGAGACGAGTTCTAAATGGGTCCTTGAATAAATTTACAAAATATATATATAAAAAAATGGTCGGCTAAGCCGAGCACACATTTTTCGATTTTTTTTACGATTACATTAACTTTACCTACCATGGGTGGATCGAAAAAAGTCAAATTTTGAATTCAGAGTTGGTATAGTGCAGAAAAGTTGCGATTGGTATTAGCAAAAACATCAAAATTAAATAATCAAAAACAAATTATACTATAAATTATAAGTTTCAAAATGTTTAATAAATATTAACAAGCTCTTCTTAACTTCTTATGATGGCATATGAATATCAAAATGAGTATTAAATATTAATTTATATTTAATAAATATTGTGAAACTTATAACTTAGTATATTTGTATTTAAAATTTTAATCATATCAATATTCTCAAAGATATACAGTAAAGGTGTAAAATGACTTAAAAAATAAAAATACCAAAAAAAAAAAAAAAAAAAACTAAAAATAGCCAAATATATAAAAAAAAATTTAATATGTTCTCAATTTTATTCCTCTAAAATCTGCAAAAGAAAAAAAATATATAATCACGTTTTTATTATCTTTATTAAAGATATTCTTTCTTCTTTTTTCTTTTTTTTTTTGCCTACTCTTTCCCCGTTCATTAGCAAACGTTACAAGCTAAAAGACTGCCAATTACTACTTTAACGAGGCAAAAAAGCACTTCGTCTCCTCTTCGTTTGTCACATTAAAAAAAATTTTGTTACAAAAAAAAGAAGGGAAGCTTGAAATATTCACATTTTTTTTTTTTTTTTTGGGAATTTTTTAGACTTAAATCTAGGCAGTTAATTTTAATTCCTGGATGCCCATTTATTCACTTCCATGTCCAATTCAAATTGATTTGATTTTCATTTTAACGTTAAACGATAGGAAAAATTCAAATCGTGTTAGCAGCTTTAGTCTTTTAAATATTTACTATTTTAAAGTAGAACTTTTCTTGAGCAGTTTTTTTACCCTGTAAAAAAAAAATAAATATGAATTTTCATTCGTTTTTCATATATGCCTACTTTCGTGCTTGAATTTTAATATACCCAGTTTATGAAATCAAATTCATAAACTAGTTTATTAAGTAAAAAAATATAAAAAAAGTATATATTCTTAACAAAGTAAGTAGTCGAAATGGTAAAGGCGTCGTACAAATTCATATATGAATGGAAGAAACCAAGAGCTCGAGTTCAAACCTCTCGAGGGACGAAATTCATAAACCCGTTTATGAAACTTTTAATAAATTGATTTATGAAAGTTCATTTTTTTAGTATAAGAACCCTTCACAAACCTGAATGTAAAATTCATAAACAGTTTGTGTAACAGACTTCCTAAACTAATATCCCCTGAAAAATTTTAACAGTTTATTTTTAATATATAAGATTAAGTAAGAAGAATAATAATATTGTAAAAACTGAGATTTTTTTCTCAACAAAAACGTTGTTACATTTTGTTGAATAATGTTGTAACATTATTAGCTCATTTCATTACATAACGTTGTATAAAAATGATCAGAAACCGTTAATAAAATTCTTTGGAATGAAAGTTCCATATTCAATTTCTAATTCAACTTCCTATCAAGATGACAATTTAAATTTCCTACAGAGAATAAGGTACTAGTTAAATCACAATGAAGTTTAATTTTAACTTGGTTGCGCTGTTCCTTATATAATTTCCTGATTTTCCTTACCTCTTGGACTGCTTCCGTGTCCTTTATCTCCGGATATCCTTACAGGAAGAAAGGAAAAGAAGAAAAAAAACGTTGTGGCCTACCTACACTCTTAAGTATTATATTATAGAATCAGCAAGTTCGAAAACTAAATTTTCCTTTTTTCTCTTTTGATATCAGATTTCATATTATTACAAAAATAGTATTTTCCTTTTCTTTGACTTTTCTTCCAATCTCAATTCCAATTGGCACTCAAAAACTTGGACAACACATTAGAGCTTCTTCTTGGATTTTTTTTTCTAGCCTTTCTGCTTCTTTTTTATTCCGACAAGCATTTTATTAAATGACTATTCATGCAGAGTCAAAAGTATATTTGAGTTAATAAAAAAAAAAAAAAAAAAAAACTTTATGGAAATAAAAAAATTCTTAACTTTTTATAAAGTGCGATTATAATTTTTTATTTTTTTTTATTTCATAAAACTCATTTATTAGGTTGCTGGAGTTGAATCAAGATTTGTAATTAAAGTTTTGTTTTTGTCTTCTGTAGCCTACATGAAAAAAAAAATTTTATTTTGAATAAATGAAAATCTTCCACCATTGGCGATCGAGAACTCCTAAATATTTATAGCTATTGACCAATTCATACGTTGCTGGTTTTTCACAGGTCTTGAAATTTAGAATTTTAGAATATTATAATAGCTTGGCCATCTAACAAAAGATTCCAAGAATTGTGTAAATTTGATTACTATATTTTTGTATCAAAATCAAACAAACATGCCTAAAACGGCTATTTCGAAATGCGAATATACATTTTAAAGAGCATTTAAAAAATAGTTGATTTAGGGATTTTAATCAAAATCGTTAAATGACGAGAATGCACCGGAATCCTTTGTGACCGACGAATGCCGATTTATTTAAAGTCGGCAATCTACCGGACGGTCTTGAGGCCGGTTGCTCTGTATTCGACCGAGACATGGGCCTCCACGAAGAGAAGCGAATCGACACTGCATGTGATGGAGTTGGGTATGGCCAGGTGGTCCCTTGGTGTCACCAGACTTGACCGCATCCCAAATGATACTATCCGTAGCAGGTTTGGCATTGCGCCAATCACTGACAAAATGCGCGAATGGCCTCTCCGCTGGTTTGGACATGTCGTACGCCAAGAGAGTAGTGGCGTGGCGAGGACGGCGTACGATATGGGGCTCCTCGGACGACAACGCAGAGGAGCACCCAGGATGACTTGGCTTCATCGAGTCAAGAGAGACATGACCGAGCTTGGCCTGTCGGAGACAACAGCATTGGAAAGGGGGAGTGGAGGGGGAGAGTAAGGTCTGCCGACCCCGCACCGCGGGATTAATAATGGCGAGGACAGAAGAAGAAGAAGAAAATCAAAATCGTTAAAGGGAATTTTGAGAAAATTGAAAAAAAAAAAAAAAAAAAAAAAAAAAACTGAAAAAGTATATCAGTAAAGTACTAGTACTCTTTGACTGATTTTGTTCAAAAGCTTCGTGTTACGTCCAATGGGGGTACCTAACTTTATTAAGAAATTTTAATCTCTTAGCTCTTCGTTTTCTTCACAGACACACACAACACAGACCTTTTTGCGGTACGAATTTTTTCGGGACTTTTTCTAATATTAAAAATAAAATATAAAATTTTTTTATTAAAGAATGCGTTAGGAATGCTACTGTTACGTTTTATCAAAAAATAATGATTCTTTTTATTTAAACTTGCCCGCTAGTGGCCGGCAAATGCTCGCCGGAGGCCAGCAAGGGGGTCCAGGGGCGCAGCCCCCCTATTAAAATATATAATTAAAAGGAATATTTTATCACTTTATTTAATCATCCTTTAGGGTTTTGTATCTCCCAGGATTCTTCTTGATAGTGGTCTTAATCTTTCTTCTTTTGCATTTTTTATGTAAAGCATACCTTGTTGCATATATAAATATAAATACAAATATAACAAAAATCTCCATGAATTTCTTTTAAGGTTGTTCGGATAGTACATCGTAAGTCATAATAGAATCTAAATTTTTTTTTAAATAAAATTAAAAATTTGAATGCCAAAAATTCCTTATTATAATTTAGTCGTGACCTATCATAGTTTATAATTGGATTAAGTTAATAATTTAATTACATAATAATAATTATAATATAAATAATAAGGAGTGAGATTTTAGTTCTGATAGCAGCTAGACGTATGCTTGGTGACTCCTGCTTTCACCTCGATTTTGTACGGTTTTTTCCGGATGACATCAAAGAAATTTATACTAGAAGAATCAGAAAATTTTTCTCTCTCAGATAGGAGGGTTTGAAATCAGCAGCCCCTTCTTAAGGCCTTTTTATCAGCAAGAAACAAGACTAAATATTGAATCATTTACATTTATTTCTCGGTGAGTCAACTTTAAATATAAATCTAATCCGATCAAAGATACAAAAATAACTCCTTATTTAAAGAAAAGCAGAGAATGATAATATAATTGGCCTGATGCTTAATTAAAGTGATTATTTACTAAATTAAAAATATCGATTAATAAAAAAAAAAAAAAAAAAAAAACCTAAACGTCTTCTTAAATATTGAAACTATTTACGTCGTTTATAATATTAAAAGTAATTAGGCCTATCCATTACATAAGAAAATAAAAAAAAAAAAAAAAAAACTAAATAAATAAAAAAAAAAAATTTTTGAATAAATATACCCAAACGTCACTTTGCTAATTTGATTTTACTTAAAAAAAAAAAAAAAAAGTCTAGATCATCTAAATTTTCCATGGTCTTCCTACCCTAAAGTGAGACACACTTACGGACCGAAGTTGTGTGAAGACACCTTCATGTTCCCTCCCCTCCCCTGTTCGGATTAAAACTCTAGAGAATATAATTACTCAAGAAACGTATAATTACTTTCCTTTGTTTTGAATTCTCCTGTCTTAGGTAACAAATGTGTACTAGGGGTATACATAATATCTAAAACAAATAATTTTCTCACTAACTAAATAAAATTGTATTTAAAAAAAAAAAAAAAAAAAAAAAATTTGTTCTTTTCCTTTCTCTTATCCAAAATAAAACTCAGATGACAAAAGAAAGAAAAAATAGTTTTGGAGACATTGAAAAATACCTAATAACAACACAAGAAGACACTGATAATTCAATAACCTCAAACGAAACCAACCAGAATAAGAGTAAAAAAAGAAAGATGGAAGACCCATGCATTACAAATATGTTTGAAAAAATATTAACAGAGATGAAGGGGATAAGAAGCGAAAATGAGGCTGTACGACGAGAAAACAAAGAATTTCGGGAGGAGATAGAGAAGCTAAACAAGAATTTCGAGATAGAGATTGAGAGAAGAAAAGAATTCGAACAGAAAACTAAAGGAGAAATCACTGACTTAAAGCAACAAATAAAACACCTGGAGGAAAGACTTGAGAGAAGAGAGAGGTTAGACAAGGCGGCGAACATGATGGTAAGGGGTTTGGAGGAGATCGAAAATGAGAAAAATGAAGATACATTGAAAAAAGTGAAAGATATCCTGGAAGAAAAAATGAATATTAAACCAATGATAATTAGCGCAAACCGCGTGGGAAAGAGAGAAGATAATAAAAATAGAGTTGTAATTGCCACCTTCCAATCTACAGAGGAAAAAAGAAAGGTATTTAGCAGAAGAAGCAAACTAAAAGGATCACGAATATACATCGAGGACGATTATACGGAAAGAGTTATTAAAATAAGAAAAAAACTTTTTGAGCGAGTAAGAATTTTGAAAAACCAAGGAAAAATGGCTACGGTTGTGAGGGATAAAATAAGGATGGACGATACACTCTATCAACTTATAACAGAGGGAAGCGAAGAAAAAATGGTGAAGGTAAATGCTCCAAAAAACGACTAAAGAACACAGGATTGAGAGGGACGAGACTCGGACTGATGAGGATTGCATCGTGGAACATTGACGGTATTGGCACCCTTTATAAACTTACTACAGAAGAGGTCTCCTCACTCAAGAAAAACCAAGTTATCTGCTTTCAAGAGACATGGACGACTATTAAGCCATCTCTTCCTGAATGGTCCAGAGAATACAATGTCTTTTACAGCGAGGCTATCAAAGAAAAACCCAGAGGTAGAGCAAGTGGAGGATTGGCCTGCCTAATCGATAAAACATTTGAAAAAGTTGAAATGATCGCAAAAACCAATCACTGGATTGCATTAAAAATGTTCATTGAAAACCAATCCTACTTACTCATTAATGTATATTGGCCACCAAAAAATGAGATAGAAGAATGTCTGAATTCACTTTCGGATATCTACAATATCTATAACTCCGAAAAAACTCTGAGTGTAATCTGCGGCGATTTCAATTGTAGAATTGGAAACTTAAATCAACTCAACTCTGAGATAATCGAGGGAACCTGCCTACAAGAAACTAGACGATCCGTAGATAATTTTACAGATAGAAGAGGAAGACTTTTCGTTGAAAAAATTGAAGAAATGGGACTGATAATTTGTAATGGTAGAACACCATCTGATAATCCTGCAAGCTTTACGTATCTGTCCTCGATTGGTTCGAGTACAATTGATCTCTTCTGCGTTAACCTGAACACAACATATACAATAAGAGACTTTAAAATCCACAATCTATCCCAACTGACAAATCACCAACTATGTGTACTGGAGCTTTCTGTCTCAACACACAGTCAGCCCCAAGACAGCTCACCAAGAATCCTAGAAAGGAAACTATGCTGGGATGAAGAAAATAAAGACCAATTTCAACTACACCTTTCACAAACCTCCAGAATTTACTTTAACAGCAAAAAAAATGATGAACTTTACCAAAACCTGGCCGATGCCATCTATGAAACATGTCAAGATCTAAATTTATTAAATAACCGAAGATACTCCCAAAATACGAACACTAATAAACAGCCTTGGTTTGATGCAGATTGTAAAAAGGCTAAAAAACAATGTAAAACTACATATAGGGAATTTAAACGAGATCACTCTCTTCTTCCCTTATACATACAAGAAAGAAAATGCTACAGGACGTTAATAAGAAATAAAAAAGAGACATACGATAAGCTTTTACTTGTCAAAATGAATAATGTAAAAAACTCCAAAGACTTCTGGAATACCCTGAAAAAATTCAGACCTCAAAAAATCGCAATGAACGAAATCGACTTATGTACTTGGACTTCCTTTTTAAAAGCCGCCTATCCAGCAAAAGAAAAATTACAAATCACCTTTTATGGAGTCGAACACCCCTTTCTCGATTTGCCTGTCACTTTAAACGAGTTACAGAAATCAATTCGCAGACTTAAAAACTCAAAAACTCCAGGACCAGATATTATTCCAAATGAAATATACAAAAACTTATCACCAGAATGGGAACATTATCTGCTCAACTTATTTAATAATATTTTAGAACGAGAAACTATTCCGGAAAAATGGTCCGAAGTTGAATTGAGGCTAATATTCAAAAAGGGAAAAAGAGATGATCCTGCCAATTATCGTGGTATTGCCTTGATAAACACAATCACAAAATTATTTACATCAATTATAGGAAGAAGAATAAATGAATGGGCGGAAGCATTAAATATCATTCCCGAAGAGCAAGCAGGATTTAGAGAAGATAGAGGATGTATCGAACAAATTTTTAATTTAAGTTCCACTATAAACATCAACACACGACTTGCCAAAAGAAATGTTATGTGTATTTTTGTCGATTTTAAAAGAGCATTTGATTCAATAAACCATAACAAACTATGGCAAAAACTAAATAACTTAGGCGTAAGCCCAAAACTAATAAGAATAATAAGAAACATATATGAAGATGCACATCTCAGAGCTAGAGTCAATGGCCAAACAACAGAATATATAAAAATATCCCAAGGAGTTCTACAAGGAGACACTCTGAGCCCGCTACTATTCTCTTTATTCTTGAGTGACATGATATCCTATTTTACTGAAAAGGGTGCAAAAGGTCTACCATTAAACCGAGAGAGAGACTTACTGATGTTAATGTTCGCAGATGACATAGTAATCATTTGTGAATCCTACATTGACGCGTACAGAAAATTAAACATCCTTAAAAGCTATGTCGAAGAGAACGATTTAGAACTAAATCCCTCCAAAACAAAAATTGTGAATTTTTCAAGAGGACGAGCGAAGAAATTTGAACCTCTTAAATGGCAAAACCAAAACATAGAGTACTGCTCAAGCTTCAAATATTTGGGGGTTGTCTTTTCGTCGTCTGGAAAATTCAGACAAGCTACAGATAACTCAATCTCCAAAGCAAATATGGCTCTAAGCAGAACGCTCGAAGTGTTGACGAGGGCAAAAAGTGGAAACTGGCAAGCAGCTCAAAAACTCTTTGATGCAACAGTAGCGGCCACCCTTTTATATTCATCTGAGATATGGGCCTTAAGATACTTGGAGAACCTTGAAAAAATAAACGTGGGATTTTTCAAACGATATTTTGGATGGCAGAGAAATACCCCCAACCATTTCGTAAGGACCGAGACATCCAGAAACCACATAAGTGTGGACGTCATAAAGAGATCACTAAACTGGTGGTACAAGCTAATGAATATGCCAACAAACAGAATCTCAAAAATATGTTTCCAAAGACTAATTGAATTAGACAGTCTTGAAAATAACAAAACGGAATGGAACTGGGCCTCCCAAATAAGAGAAATACTGAGAACAGTTGGTAGGGAACATTTGTTCTACGGTACAAACCCCGAAAACTTCAGAAGGCATATACCGGAAATTATTCAAAGCTGGAGAGCTCTCCAAAAAGAAAAAGACTTTGAAAGGATCAAATTGTCCAAGTTTAATCCCACATATAAAAATCTAATCGCTTCTGAAGATGCCGAGTCATATCTCAATTTCACCTGTGATCTGGAAAAATTCCGAGTGGTGAGCCAGATACGAGTGTCTGCCAAGGACATACTCGTGGTCTGGTCGAGAGGCGTCAAATACTCGATAGAAACGAACGAGATCTGTAAAGTTTGCACCCAAGATAGGGAGGAAAATCTCCAACATCTTCTCCTGGAATGCCCAGTCTACAACGAAATAAGAATTCTTCTCGATCCCTACACTATCCCCAGAGATCCCAAGCAGGCGGTGATGGAGCTTCTGAGGATAGAGGGCAGACAACAACTGATCCAGCTACATAAATATCTAGAGAAAATGTTCAAGCTTAGGGCTCTTTTGCTAAAAGATTATTTGTAAAACATATATTAAAAAATACTATACTATTGTACTAATGTATCTTAGGAAACTCACTCCTATTTGTAACAAACGAAAAGTTTATAAGCAAATAAAAATTATTATTATTATTATTATTATTATATTTTTCTCAAGAGGTTATATATCCCCCCTTGGACTTGTTTAATATAATTAAAGCAGAAACGTTTCTAATAATTTGAATGTTTTTATTTAAAAAAAAAAAAAAAAAAAAAAAAAAAAAAAAAAAAAATATAAATAATAATAATAATTAAAATAATAAATGAATGACTTTTGACTTGAGCAGTATTTCACGTAATATAGAACTGGCAACATTGCATTCATCAACTATCTATTTTAAATCTTAAACGCCTTAAAATTTTATTTTATTTAATATATTACAATGTTTAATGCAAATCAGTTTAAACACAATGGACGATTTGCGAGAAAAAATATTGTAAAATTGAAAAAAAAATGTAACTGACATAGAGATAAAACACTTATGTTATGCGACGTTGCCAGGCTGGTCTGACTCTCGAGAATTCATTATTTTTAAATATTAGCGACTGTCATTTTGGAGAATTTTTTGACTTTCTTGTTAAAATATCTTTAAAAGCGGTCGGCAGAAACTTTTGATTTTATTTTTAACATATTCCTCGGAAGTGAATTAATAAAATGTAAGTTTTTTTGTATTTGTATCAGATGCACAGATGCCTATATAATTCGATATGTGTGGGTTTCGTCGTTATTCCCCATAGGCTACATGTTAAATTTCAATTTTTTAAAAATTAATTACACGATAACCCTGTGTCAGATCTGCTTCAAAATTTTATTTTATACGTATTTGATAGTGATTAATAACATATTAAAAAATTAGCTTTTAATCAGTTAAAGTGCTTTAATGTCCGAACAACCTTAATAAAAAAAAAAAATATTTTTTTAAATATTTAACTTATTCAAATATTTACAGTATTTTAAATAATAAATCCATATAATCCGATTTTAATTATTTTCATTATTTCTTAACACAAACATGTTTGGAATATAATATTTATTAGCCTATATTTATTAAAGAGCTGGGATTGTATTTACATTTTAATTAAATAAAATATACATATGTAAGCCTGTAGAAATAGTACCACCAGAGTGGAAAGATATGTGGGTTAAACCCCCTTTCCCTCAAGGAGAGAATAAAATTGGCCTCTAAAACATGACTTTATAGTGGTATGCATTAATTGAATTGCAAACCAATCAATTGAAATAAAGGTCTGAATGGCCTCAGATGCCGAAAAAGAACTTAAATAAAAAAAAGAGACTAGATAAAATTCTTTAATGCATTTATTCATAAATTTACACCTAATCTAATTTTTCAGATTCTTGACAGTTTTTTTTTTCTGCATTTATTATGTTATCAATTTATTATTCTAAATGACATTTATTGATATTGCCAATTATATTTGAAGAGGTAAATGCTTCTATCCATATTTAAACACCTATTTGTAGGCAGAATGCCTTCTAATTTTTCACTGTCGATATTTTTGATTCATTGACCCTAAAATGAAAGAGAAGGATAGATATTTATCAAAATAGGGGGAATTTATGTTATATTTTGAATTCCCTAAAGGGTTCATCTAAACGCAAATCAGCCCTTCAGGCTAAACAGTAACCCGGTTCCTTGCACTTTACTAAATAAATGCCTTTGACCGGTTCGAATAATTTAATTGAATAGATACATATCAAATTCACTTGGGAATAAATTAATTAAAATTCTTTAATAAATAAAGTCTGGAAATATAACTGTAACTGGATTGATTTACTAATGAACTAGAAGAACTGTACCAAGGATAATTATTATTAATAAAATAAATGATCATTTGGGAATTCAACCATGTTGCGAAAACGACTTTTTTGAACTAATGAGACTTCAAAACATATATTTCCATCAAAATCTTGATATCGAATTTTTGACATGAATATATTAATAATACTTTCTCACTATCTTTATCATCATTACTATATATAAAGCGCTAGTGAGTAGCTTCCGTCTGTGCCGATCAGGACGCCGATTGCCTAGAGTTACAGGAAGTGGAGCGGGAGCGGGAAATTTAAAATTTAAGTTAGAGAGGGAAATTTGAAAATTTTCAGTCAGCAAGAATACATTTGATGCATTTGCTCGCCGAAGGCGAGCAACGGAGGTCCAGGAGGTGTTAATCAAATAAGATAAAAAAAACTTTTCAGAAAAAATTTTGTTCTAGATTTGCATGTTGATTAGAGTGGGAAGGGTGTACATTATGAGTACCTAGATCCGCTAGCCCCAGGCTTAAAAAAAAGATTCATAAATGATTAATGAATTGGATAAAATTTTAATTTTTTTCTAATTCCACTGCTAATTTAGTCAAAAGCCAAAACAAATTTACCTGAAGGAAATTTATTATCTCCAGTTTTAATAGTTTGACAGTGTGATAAACGTTAATCCATTTGCCAATGAATCAAGTTGGTTAGTTTTAATTAAAAAAAAAGAGAGCTTCTGTTATTTAGTTTTTTTTCCTTTAACACCATTTAGTTATTTACATTTTGATAATATCCCTAGAGTTATATATAATTAAGGTTCAAAGTTGGTTAACTAATAAAATTAATTAAATTTTTTTATGTGTGACGTCATTCATTAAGAACCCGAGTATTCGCATTAATTCATAAAACTTTTAAAATATGACACTATTTTTGAACAATTTTTTTTTTTAACTCAAAGTCTCTTGTGTTACAATGGGATTGAAAATAATTAGCAAGCATAATAGAGTAAGAAATTAAGAAGAGAAGGGAAAAAAAGATGTGCTATAAAACTTATACAACAGAGAAGATTAGAATAATAATTCGCCTCTGGGATTTTATAAAACATGAAAATAAATAAATGAATTTTAAAAAATATATCTTTTTTTTTTACTTTTTTTGTACGGCTTCACTTGAGCTTTTTGTTATCCATTAAAGTATTTTGGTAAAAAAGATTAAATAAGCTTTGAATTTAAACAAATACCACACAGCTTAGCTTAATTGTGAATTTTTTCAGTATTAGAATACTAATATAAGTTATTAATAAATAAAAGTATTTAAATTATTTTTCTTTAATTTTCCCATTAAAAATTATTTTCTAATAATTTATATTTTTTCTAATTGAAATAATGTGGATCATTGCCTATTATATATCTATAAGTATAAGATCCTCCCTCCCCTCCCTCCTCTCACGCAAGTTCTGGCTCCAAGGTGATATGCCTATGGCTATCCAACATGATAGAAGGGATTGAAAAGAGCCGGGAATCGAGTCTCACAGTTGCTCTATGGCAAAAATTTAAATCTAACTTCATAGGAATGCCTGCAGATGGCGCTGACGTCGTTTTATATAAAAAGGCATTTAATGGACATGGCAGTCAGTTCATTTGAATCGGAGCAAGTGCACAGTACTTGATAACGGCTACAGAATAAGCAGTCGAAACGTTGTTCAGTATTTATATATTTTTAATAAATAATTAATAAAAAAATGTGGTCTATAATTAAAAATTCTCCTAATAATAATAATTCAAACCACAAAAGCTTTAATAAACACAATTTTACTTTCTCTTATTATTTATTTAATTTTTATAAATTTTTGAAATTTCCATAATTCATCTTTTTTACTGTATTATTATTATAATATATATTTCCTTAAACAGAACTGGTCAGGGTAATAAAACTAATAATAAAATTATTTTATAGGTAGAAATGAAACCACAACTTACCTTCAAATATTTTCAAAAAAATACCCATTTACTATTTTACTATTCCTTTGAATTAATTTATTTTTCTTCATTTATTGAGCGATAAAAAACATCTAAATTAGGTCACTGGGTTTATAGTCACTTCCTTTCTGTCTAAGAGAGAAAATCCCTTGGTGACAATTTCACGTTTAAACGTTCCCTAAAAAAATAAATAAATAAAATTTTAACCCTTCGCACTCAATCATCAAAATTTTTGTCTTTAATTATCATACTGCATTTTACTGTTTTAGTCTAATAATAAAATTAACACAAAATTTTTAACTATTGTTATATAATAGGTAAAGAATAAAATACTTTGCTTAACAAAAGTTATTAAAATAAATTGGAATCCTTTTATTTGATGGAATCATATTTTTTCTAGATATTTATTTTATTCGCCATTTTGTTTCGGACCCTTTTAATTAAACTTAAAATATTAGACATATGAATATTAAAGAGGAATGGTCCGTAAACTTTAACTCCTAGCTACAATGACAGCTCGTTAAAAAGTATTCCCCTCAATGATGATGTTATTTTAGAATGGAACAGACTTTATGATGCTCTTTCTCTTGAATGATGCACTGTAACAGAACAAATGGTTGTCATTTTATTTATTTTTTTTTTTAGAAATTTTTTTTACGCTACGTATATTCTGTATATCTTTATTCTAGATTCCGCTTAATCGTGATACAAAAGAACCAGAAATAGCATATTAATTTGGCAAAATAGTTTATAAAAGAAATTTACTGTTGTTTACTGTGTGAACAAATTTTATTATTTAAATTTTTAAGACCCGTAGCACAGTGGTAGAACACTCACTAGCAGTCAGCTTCCACAGGGCGGGGTGCTGAAGTTCATATCCTCCCTCCCCTGACAATGCTTCTAGTTTATTCCAATATTTAATTGTGAGAATTTAAAAAGTCAAAAAATAATATAACTAGTTATTATTTAATTATTGTATTTAAAAGGCCTAAGCCCCGATATATCTTCTACATTTTACAACAAATGTGAATAATCAATCAATATATATTGTATTTCTACAGTATATTACACTTTATAGTAAGAGAAAAAAATAATAAGATATACTCTATATATACGGTATATACCATATATTGAATTTATAAAATATTGTACTGTTTTCTTCTGCTGTAAAAAGTACTGCATGACCCCCATTAAAAAAATGGAATTCGTTAAACATAGTGTCTTTCTCAAATAGGAATTTTAATAAACAAGTAATTTACTGACTACTAATTTCACGCCCTAACTGATGAATTTTTCATTACTTGATTAAGTCTTTCTTTCGTTCGCTAAAGCTTACTATCCATTCAGGTAGATGGATCGCTAATTATTCTAGAATTTTAAAATATTATTTAAATAACAACAACTAACGCTTGGAACGAAAATAAACGAGATCATTTAAAATCTAATTAGAATGATCCACATGGATAAAATATAAATCAAATAGTCGGTTCAAATTTAGTTTCAAGGTTTTTTTTTTTTTACCCTCATTAATCCTCTATCATCTATTATATATTCATTTAATGTTAAATAAGTATCGAATAGGATTAGTAACTAATTTGCTCTCAAACAATCTTTCTATACATAGAAAAGATAGATTGTATAGAAATTGGCTTAAATTCTTATGAAATAAGATCGCACGATATCCTCAGATGTTTCTATAAATATAAACATTACTTTCGGTATGTAATTAAAAACAAGGACGTGGGTTCGATTCCCTCGAGTGTCTTATTTTTTTTTTATATTTCTATAAGATAAATAACATGGATTCGCGATATCTTCTGTTTTAGGGGATTGTTTCAATTATAATATTTTTAACAAAAGAAAAAGAAAATTTCATTCAAAGAGTTTAATTTTGTCTCTTATTATTAGCATTTGTGTGTTTATGTATAATCAGTATTCCGATTCTGCAAAATATCTCTTCTCGAATTTCATTGATAATTTCCATTTTCTGGTTTTATAAATTAAAATTGGGCTCTGAAACACGATAATATAAAATCAATATTCATTTCACTATTAGAGTTTTCTAGTTAGTATTCAATTTGAAAAAATAAATTATTTTTTTACATTTAAATTGAGAATAATTTACTCTTGCCTCTTAGTCCAGGGGTAAACTTATAAAATACCATCTATTGCAATAGGATTGAGAGTAAAGCCCAGTAGTAAGGGAGTTCAAATGGCGCACCCACACACACTAAAGATAAGATAAGAAATATCTGTGTGAGAAATACCTTTACAATAGGCCGAACGACCCTTTTTAACATCTATCTCTCTTTTTTGTTAAAAAAAGGGTTTTTGCCTATTGTCTGCTTTGAAAAAAATAATTCTCACACTGACAAGAAAGCTTTAGTATGTGTAGTGTGTGTTCGTGTGTGTGCAAACGTATGGGGACGTAAGACCCCCGGCAGGAACGAAGTTCTTCACGCCTTTTCTTCAACTCAGAATATAATTTAATATGAATATTATTTAAATAGACGGAAAACCCGCCTTCGGCGTCTAGCCAGGAGCTGCGCCCGCTGGAATCTCTTGCTCGTCTTGGGCGAGCAATTTCCCGCCTACGGTAGATAGAAGAAAATAAAGAGAAGAAGGTGGGCGTGCCTTCGCTAAGACTTCGGCTAATCTCGCCTTCCTCCGCCTTCGCTCGGGCGCTGGGAACGCATTATTTATAGGATCGCATTTTTGTTACGTTACATTTTCTCCCAATTCACCCTGCGTAAGCCGCGTTAAAGAACTTCGTTCCAAAAATAGAATTTGTTAAACGTTGGTGTCTTTCTCAAATAGAAGTTTTAATAAATAAGTTATTTACTAGCTACTTTTTAACTGGTGAATTTTTTAATACTTGAATAAGTCTTTTTTTATTCCCTAAATTTATTGTAAATGAGAACTCATTTTATTCAAATCTTCTTGTTCTGTTGCTGCACAATTATGGCGCAGAGCAGTGGTTTAATAAATATAAATTTCAATCTCTTAGCTTTTTCTATTCTTGATTTATTTTGTTCTCAGATAGAATTTTTACGATACCACTTTTTTGAACTCAGGAAAATTTATATTTTCATCAAAATTTTTGACAATATATCAATACTTTCTCTTTATGTAATTATTTACAATATTTAGGTAAAAGAAAGTAAAAATTAATTTTTTTTTAATAGTCTATGGAATTCGTTTTCAATAAGGCGATTGATCAGAATCGATTGTGTTGGGAATTATCTTAAGTTCACTACCGGCTCGTTTACTCATTACCTACTCCGGGTAGAGTGGCTTTCCTCACCCATTCTGATTAGAGGAAGAGGAGATAGAGGTCTTTAGTGCGGCATGTTGTCGATCGTCAATGATGTTTATGAGATGGGTCTCAAATTAATGGCTTCGTCTCTCGATAGCCGGAGGTTGTCGATAGAGAATGCCCTTTGCTGGTTCAGTCAAGGACTACCCTCCAGCATCTATGTAATCGATGTTGACTGGACCACAGACAAGAGGCGAAGAGATGTTGACTCAACCGTGATGGCTAGAGAATGCCTTGTAGGGGGTTAAAAAAAAAAAAAAAAAAAAAAAACCTAACCATGTTTTCATTTAAAATTGTTCTTTAAATATTTTATTACTAATAATCTGTAAGGTAATTGATAAATTGGAGGAAAAAAATTATTTCAAAGAAAGATTTTAAAGATTTCTCTATATACATAACAGGGGCGTATATAGAAATTTTTTTCGGGGGGGGGGGGGCTGAACTCAAAAATTTTTCTGCGGAATTTTCATTTTTTCTTTTGCGGAACCAAAGTTTTTTCATCCTGCGGAAAAATTTGTTGCGTTGATGTCTGTATATCCCTATATATGTATATGTGTTTGGGAAATTTCGAGGGGGCCCGGGCCCCTTCGCCCCCCCCCCCCCTCTATATACGCCCCTGATACATAATAATAAACATAACATGGTTACTGGAAGATAGTTAACCCTTGTGTCCTACGCGTAAGAAGATCATTTCTGTTGGAAGGTCGGGGGGGGGGGGATGAATTTTTAAGTTTACTTTTTGGTATCTTAGGCCATAAAGACTTTTTAACGATACAAATTGTTTAACTATGATATATTAGGGCAGCGATGGCGAACCCATGACCCGTGGGTCAGACACTGACAGAACTGTCCCACAATTGCTACTCACTGAAACTCAACTAAAAAACTTGTACGTGGAGGAAGAAAGAGGCGCACTAAAAATTTTTAATTCATCAAACCACGCTCATTTTTACCCGTTAAGACAAATGAATTTTAAAAGCTTTAAAAATAATCAGTTAAAAATTTTTAAACTCAATTCTGGTACAAATGGTCATTAGTGACCCACTCGAGATAATTCTAAAAAAAAAAAAATATGAACAAAATTTGACCCAGGTCCCAAAAAGGTTCGCCATCCTTGTATTAGGGGATTCAGGCACATTTATTTAAACCATTTGGTATTCAAATGATTTAAATAAATATTAATCAGACTGACTGGGATCCGAACGCGCGCCTCTTGGCTTCCAGACTATCATTATTGACATTTATCAACAACTTTAGTTTCTCTGGCACGAGGAGGGGAGGGGCACGTTTACTTATCAATATTCAAACAATGATATATACCAGGGGGGCCAAAATGCGACTCGCGAGCAACATGCGGCTCTTTAAAGGATTATTTGTTGCTCTCATTAATTTTCCGCAGTGCGAAAAAATCTCGTTTTCTAAAAAAGAGGCGGAAAAAATTTTGCTAAAAAAAAGGTAAAATGATTTCCACGGGACGAACTAAAAAATTTTCCCCAGGGCGGCATAAATTTCGCTTAAAAATTTTTTTAATACCTTTTTTGCATATTTTTTAAATACTAATTTAATTGCGGCTTCAAATTTTGATGGTCGGACTATCAAGGAGCTTGGCCACCCCTGATATATATCATCTTGTAATTTTGTTTGTCTTCCATGTATAACTACGAGTATTTTATAAAAAAAAATCCCCCTGGTTTTATTTTTTTTATTGCATATTTTATGGTAATTCACATCAAGTTTAAAAAAAAAAACTCATCTTCAACGCTTCTAATGTTTTCATGATTCAAAAAACCACATCAAAAGTTTAAACTTGAAGAAATTATAATCCCTTAAGAAAAACAATTGCTTGGTTTGTGCAGGTGGGTGCGCGTGTTCTGTACAAAATAAATTTACACTTACACTTTGCATTGGACTTCCTCTTGAGCCAAAAACAATTTCCATCTCATTAGTGAGGGCCGAAATGGTTGAGGGGATGCAATGTAAAAGAGAGGGATGAGACGATGGAAAGGGCGTTGAGGGTTGAGTTGACCCTTTCGTTCCCGAAGGCATCGCATCCTCTTTGAAAATTAGTTAGAGAAATTTTCATAAATCCATCATAAATAGATGAAAGGCTAAAAGCTTCATTCTTTATAACTAACTTTTTAGATCTTACTAAGGGAAGTTTGAAAATTAATAAACACAAATGTTTACATTGATGTATTTATTTTTCAAAGTTATTATAAGTTATTGATAATATTCTAGAAACAAATACAAATAATTTAGAAATTACCCCCCACTTTCGTTGAACAGAGATAAAGTTTTTTGCTTCATTTTTTGAGTCGGTGGTTGATTAAATAAAAAAAAATATGGTGTGACTGGTCGCACAGAACCCAACTTTCTCTTACCTTCGGTATTTGAAAGCTGTGTTCTGTGCTTGTCACACCAGATTTTTTATGTCGACAAAAATTTAGTTTCCACCTATGTTTTATTATTATTATTATTATTTTTTTTTTTAAAGATTCACACTTTTTTCTCATTTACACTCACACTCACACACACATTCACAGTCTTTTCAGCAACTTAGGCCATTTAAGACTTTGACGATAACCGTTAAGAATATATATTATTTGGGGTCCAGGCATTCTTATTTAAGCCATTTGGTATCGAAATGGCTTAAATAAAATCATCGGACTGCCTGGGGTCCGAACCCGCGACTTTTACTTAGCACGCTAGCCCCTACACCAAGCCCCGAGGGTCTATGTATTTTTATAAACATGAAAAAAAAAATTTATATTTTGTTACTATGACAACCATTTTTCCTATTTTCCTATGAACTAAAGGAGTAAAGTGTGTTTCAAAAAATTTCACGGGCAAAATGAGAATCTACTTTTGAAAAAGCATCGAAAAAATAATTAATTTTTGAATTTTAATCAAAATCGTTAGAGCGAATTTTGAGAAAATCGAAAAAAACTGAAAAAGTATATCAGTAAAGTATTAGTACTCTTTGACCGATTTTGTTCAAAAGCTTCCTGCCATGTACCAGAGGAGTACCTAACTTAAATATAAAATTTCAACTTCTTAGCTCTTTTTGCTCTTGAGATATTTTGTTCACGCACAAACACACATAGACAGACCAATTTGCCCCGGGGGTCCCACTTTTTTGAAATCATTGAACTTCAAAACGTGTATTTCGATCAAAATTCCGGCATCGAATTTTTGATGTAACATTCTATAAAAATTTATCAACATATACATATATGTTAGACAAAGTAAAAATCAAATTCGAAGGATATACCAATGGTTTCCAAACTTTATGTTACAACGCCTCCCTTAAAAATATTTAATCATGCTACGCCTCCCCCCTCCCCCATTTTGTAAAATAATACAAAAACAAAAATTCTTAATGCTAAAAAATATAAATTTATATTAAAAAGGAGTAAAAAAAAAAAAAATATTCCTAGTTATGACTTTTGCAGCCAAAATTATTGTGACGTTTAGGCCTTCTTAAGAGCCGGAGGCGAGAATAAATTAAATTTTAATTTTGAAATTAAAATTTCATTTATTCTCCCTTCCGGCCCTGAAGATGGCCTAGACTAGTGGCCTAAACGTCACAATAAAAGAAATAATTTTGGTTGAGTTTGCAAAATTGCTCGCTGTGGCTAAAATTCGCTCCTCCCCTTAGACTAGTCCGCGCCTCACAGATTGGAAAACGCTGGGATATATCAATACAATAATAATATAAAATTAATTTGTTTTTTTATTATAAAATTATTATTAAATCTATGGAAAAATTCATTTTACTTATGGTTTGTAATAAATGATGACCAATCAAGATATTCATTGTGAAGTGCCCTTAGAGATTTTCGACCCAACTCACTTAAATTCCCTAAGTTGAGCTAATTAAATTATTTTTGAATATTCTATTAGAAATTTACTTGAAGACTTTCACCCTTAATTTATCTAAAATTACATGTCATATTAAATTATTATTCTCGAAATTAATTTTCATCCACTTAT
>JAKCPI010013255.1:0-14110 GCA_023213315.1 Euborellia annulipes | reverse complement strand
AATATATATTCTCGGTCAACTATGAGAATATTGGTGGTTTCATTCATGAACGAGTGAATTGAACTGAGCTGAAGCGATAACAAGGCCTCTAGGGATTAGAAACAATAACAAGCCATCTAGCAATAAGGCTTTACAAAATAAAAAGAGAAGAAATTTTAATACTAGAGCTAATTATTTGAATAATACGAAACTTAGTTGTATTCGTATCTAATTCTATTTTTTTATCCCCCTAAAATTAATATGAATGAATGATAGATATTTAAGAAACAAAAAGCGCACTTAATGCGTGAGCTGCTCTTGTTCTAACAAGATTATCTTCATCTCGGAGTAGCAGGAAGAGTTTAGGACAGACGGACTCCACGGAGACGCGATTATTGTCTTTGGAAGGGGTCAGATGACTACTCAGGACACCTGAAAAAATAATTATAAATTAATAATTATATTGTTTTTGATGCCTGTAGATTTTGGAATCAAGAAAAGTAAGATTTAGCCAAGAGGAAAGAAATAAACAACTTTCAAAATTTTTACAAATTGTAAATATTATAATAATTTAATAATAATATTTTGTGTACCATCTATGTTAAAAAATCAAATTCAAAAAACTTATTGTAACATCATGCTTTTAAGTAAACACTTGCTTTGATGATTGTGTCTAACTTCATGGAAATGAGTGTAGATGGCGTGAAAAATAATTAATACAAAATGTGGTTTATAATTAAAAACTTGCATATTAATAATAAATAAAAGTATTTTATTTATTTAATTCCTTTTAGCTGAATCCTTGTCTTTTTAATTATAATCAATATATTTGATAAATTGGGCTGCTGGTTATATCGTAATTTATATATATAAAAAAAAACAAAATTAAAATTATTAAATATGACATGTGCAGAATAATATAACGCTGGCTTGAAGCCTTTATAGGATTAAAATCGATCGGCAAAAAATTTTAAAAGATTTTAATCCAATATATTATTTTCTTTAGAAAGTGAGTGAACTGACCCACAAGCATAGCTGCATCCGCCCTGACGGTAGGCCAATGGCTCTTCAGAAAAGTGAGACTGTGCAGGATAAGACTCGGTACTAGATCAGGTATCTCGTCCGCCTGGAAAAGTCAAATGCATATTGTTAGATTTATATAACAGCGTAGTAGAGGGGAAATTTTTAAGATTAAGTTTTTTTTTTATGTTTAAATTCTATTATAACATTTTTTTTTTCTTCCAAAGTGTTTTTACGATTTCTTTTCCACAAAAATAAAAGTGATGTATAAATATTGGGAAGCCGGTTGAATATTTTTTAAAAAATCCAGAACCTTTTCTAAAATTAAAGTTACTCGAAAGAGAGTCACTTCTTTATTTAAAAGAAGTAAATTTAGGATTTAAATTGAGGGAAAATGAGGGTGTTTTTTTTTTGTCTTTTAAATCATGAAACACTTACTATAAGTTTGCATAAGTCACTAATAAATTCTGGATAGAAAAGTACAGCATCATCGATGAGGTGTTCGAGGAGGAGATTTTTCATTCGTGGGGCATCCTTCAAAAGATTAGCCACCTGCAAATGATTAAAATAAATTCACTGATTCTATTACAAAGAAAATTTAAAATCAAAACAATAAACCAGACTTAATCCGTTTTCCTATGAACTCCAGAAATAAATTGATGTTTGAAAGGTAGACAACCCATATTACCAACTAATTAATTTTTCGAAATTTTTAGTTATTGAATATTTAATTGAAACTATTGCAGATAATCAAAATATGCAATAATATACAGGGCGTTCCATTTAAAAAGGCAACTTTGATATGGACCACCCTGTATATGAGGTGCACCTAAAGGCCCCTTATTATGCACCATCGAGAAACTTTAAAAATGTCGGTTAATAAGCCCACGATCTTCCGCCCAAGCACTATCCACTGGCCCACCCAGTATATATATATATATATGTCTGTTTAAGACTTATGTACTCCTGAAAGACTGATGATAGCAAGGTGAATTTATGCCGAAACTTCCTGAACCTGAATAAAGAGTTTATTTAATAATAGAGGCTCTTTTCATTTGGCTGCAAACCTCTTCCTTATTATAATTAATCTTAAAAACAGCCACGTAATATTTAAATCATAAATCCGTGCTGAATATTATTTATTCTACCTGTCTTAAGGCATATTTACACGCCAGCACAACCTCCGGATCATTATCGTTCAGATGCAAAAGAAGACAAGCGAGACTTGATTGAGTTTGTTCGAAAAAATCGCCACCAGTATCACCACCAGCTTTGGCCAAATCGCCAAGGACTCGTAGAGAGGCGACTCTTGCAGCTGCGTCCTCCTTGCCAAAGAAGGGCTTAATTCTCAAAGCGATTGTCATACGCAGATTGGCCACCTGATTGGAACATGAACATCAAACATTGATTAATTTTATATAAAAAACTTAAGAGATATCTAGAAATCCTATTTGAATAAAAAATATGGAATACCTTTAGGAAGGATTTCTTTAAGGGGAAGAAAAACAAATGTATATATAAATAACAGGTTTTATATAATAATGGAATAGTTATTGAGATAAAGTCTTTCATTGACCTGAGAGGAATCGATGATATTGAAGAGGCGAGAGAAACCTCGCATGGCTACAAGAGGAATGGCTACACTCGCTTCATGATCATCCAAGCCTTGGACCAGCGCCGATATGATCTGCTCACTATAGCGAGACATCTGTAAGACAGGAAATCAATACATATTGTAACGTAATAGATGTGAGGGCAAAAACAAAAATACTCTGAATGTCACGGAGACCATTCCTCAGTTCAGATATAAGAAAATTCTTGTTTATATTTAAAAAAGGGCATCCAGTGATGGTATAGATAGTAGATAATTACCTGCTCTGGTTCCCAATTGGATGTAGCTGCAAGTCCTTCAAGACTCAATTGTCTCACAAGACCACAAGGATCATTCAAACTGGCTAAAAGTGTGCAGACGACACCATCGAGAAGGACCAGTTCTCCGTTGCCTTTGCATGATACCAACTAGAAATTAAAAGTAAAAAGAGTTGAAGATGGAAAATGAATAAGGCCAGGAGGCCATGTTATCATAGGAAGTCTAAAATTAACTAGTTTTACTATTAGGATGTTGCTGATTAATTAGTCTGAAATTAATACAAAACGCAATTTATAGCTGTGATGCTATATTAATAAGGGGTAGAAAATGAGAGATTCAGCTAAGGTTTATTTCTTTAATTATTTAATTCGCACGACTGACGTTTCGGTTCCATGTTTGAACCATCTTCAGAGCTGTCGAAAGTGTCAGAGTGAATTTTATACATTGTTGAACCAAACTCTTATATAATAAATATATGCGATGACCAGGTATATAATTTATCATTTTATGTATGTATACTGTGTATATATTTATTGTATAACAATGTATAAAATCCACTTTCATAATGACTTTTCGCCAGCTCTGAAGATGATTCAAACACAGAACCAAAACGTCAGTCGCGCGGATTAAACAAATAAAGAAAAAAACATTAGCTGCATCTCTCATTTTCTGCCCTCTTACTGAAACTAATAAGTTACTTAACAAAGAGGTTTTGTAGAAAAACTTTCAGTGAAGAGTATAATTATTAATAGTTTTGATTAGATGCATTATATTTCAGATGCTAGTATGCACAATGATCATTGCAGAATAATAAAGAATAAATTTCTTTTTTCAACTAACAATAAGAAGTTCGAGGGTCCGGTTGGCTAGAAACAGCACTATCATGAACCGGATTGGCCAAGGAACAAGCAAAATAAGCATAAAAAAATTGTTAAAAAGCCTATCAGTTTCGGTTAAGTGCTGACCATCTCAGAAAATAAAGCACAAGACATTTCTCGAACAAAATCCAAAAAAAAAAGCTTCAAAATAAAAATTAAGTTTGTATTCAATATTTTATTTTGTGATTCGATTAGATCCCTTTTTAGTGGAGATATGTCCCATGCTTTGAAATCAATATTATATACAGTATATAGGCCTAAGGATGGTCAATACATGACAGGAACTGATGGAATTTGGCAAAATACAAAAGCCTAAAAAAATAAATTTATTCTTTATTGCACTGCCACAACCATCCTGTAGATTAGAGGAATGTAACTTCTTAGGCTACATCGCATTTCTAATATCCGGCTAATTTTCAAACAATTAAATTATAATAAGAAAACAAGACTTTTTCGGCCCAAAACGTTTTAAAATAAAGAATTTAGTGTTGATTTACTAAGAAATTCTCTACATATATGATAAATTATAATAATATAAACCTCAGCATAAAAAGCAGTTATAGCTATTCGGCGAGATTCTTGAGGGCAGCTTGCATATTGATTGAGGCATGTAATCACTTGCGCTAACTGTTGAGGCATCACGGAACACAAAGTTCTGAAAAAAAAACAAAATAAATAATAACAACTCAACAGAACAGTAACTAGTTACAAGAATTCAAGTCTGTCGCAAAAAAATTACTAGCAAGTGAGTAAGATTCTTTTTTTCAGGAACTAGTTTTCCAAAAGTCAAGAGATAAATAGAAAATAAGAAGCTTAGCTTACTTGACTAATGAAGGAACATATTCGAGGAAATGGGCGGTAGGATCAGCAGAATCCAGACAAGAAAACGGGAGCATTGCTTCAGCGATTTTCTCACAATTTACACAAAGAAGAAATCGTTGGAATGTATGAAGCGCCTCTCTGAAAAAGAAAAATGTGAATATAATATGTGTAAAGAAGAAAAATTGAATTCATTTACCTAGAAGGGTTTAGTGAAGGGGAAATCTTAGGTCCTAGTTCTTTAGGCTTCAATTCCAAAGTATAACTGCCTAGAGAGAGATAAAGTGTTGCAAATACTTCAGCGAATTTTGTTAATGAGATTTCATGCATCAAAGCCATCTTGAAGAGAGATTGTGACGCGCATACCGCCTATATTAAAAACAAGAAACAATTTATATTATTTATTTATTAATCAGTAAATAATTTAAATAATTTTAATTAACAAATGTTTAATAAACACATTTATTTTATGGGAGTTTTTAATTATAGACCACATTTTGTATTAATTATTTATATTGTAAATACTGTAACAACGTTTTGACTGATACTACTTCTTGAAGAAAATATTCAATTATTATTTTTAAAAATATAAATACTGTACAAAGTTTCAACTGCTTATTCTGGGGTCGTTTTCAAGTACTGTACACTTAATCCGAATCAAGTGAACTAACCTCTAAGGAACCGTTATGTGAATTTTATATACAACGACGTCACCGGCACCTACAGTCATTCCTATGAAGTTAGACACAAAGTTTAGATGGCGATGACGTCGTTGTATATAAAATGAACGTTATGGGGTTATTATTAGGGTGTTATGTGCATTTTATATACAACGACGTCAGCATTATCTACTGTTTGTGTCTAACTTTAGAGAAATAACTCTAGATGGTGCTGACGTCATTGTATATAAAATGCACATAGACCCTAATAACCCCATAACGTTCATTTTTTATACAATGACGTCATCGCCATCTAAACTTTGTGTCTAACTTCATAAGAATGACTGTAGGTGGCGCTGACGCCGTTGTATATAAAATTCACGTTTCCTTAGAGTTTAGTTCACTTGATTCGGATTAAGTGTACAGTACTTGAAAACGACTCCAGAATAAGCAGTTGAAACGTTGTACAGTATTTATATTTTTAAAAATAATAATTGAATATTTTCTTCAAGAAGTAGTATTTAAAGTTCTAAAAAAATCTGGTGTGACTGGTCGCACAGTACAGAACATTCTTTTACCTTCGGTAATCGGCAGTTAAAAACATACAAATAATACTAATTAAATCATAGACGAAAAGTTGTTCTGAAATATTTCTGAATAGCCTAATAGTCAAAGAAAACTCACTTAGTGAATTCCATAAGATTTTAAAACATTGGTGTGATGGTGTGACTCCTTTTTCTCAAAACAAATATTCAATAAATTCTTACTGCAAATGGACCAGGAGTCGCCGTTCGACGACCCGTAGCTGAATTTGTCTCGCATAAAGGACCCGTTTGAATAAGTTTTATAAGACTTTCCAAAGTGTTTGCTGCTAAATCCGGATCTTGTACGAGAATTTGCCAGCATTCGACCACAGAACTGGAAAAAGAATTAATGTTTATTTTTATTATCAAATGAAAAATTTTAGAAATTTGCTCACTTGTCAAAGGGCAAAGGTCTTGACAGGAGGCTCATGATGATGGTTTTAGGGTGATGTTTAGCGAGTGCCAAGACCACCTGAAGAGTTGCCTCGCGGGTATTCGGACAAGTCAGAGTTTGTAATTTCAATATTATACAATCTGAAAAATAATAATAAAATATTTTAAAAAGAATTTCAGATATAAATATTATAAACAAAAAAAAAAAAAAATAGGCAACAGTTGTTTATTTTTGAGGTATTACTTGTCTTATTCTCTAGAAGCTTGACGCTGTTGGGATTTTTTATTTTCTTATTTAGTCGAATGAATTTGTACAATATCGGTTTTCTTTATAGAGACACTGTTAAATCAATCATCGCATACCTAAGAGAGAGGCGGTGTGATGAAACAACTCCCCTCCTTTATTGACAATGAGAACCCGAAGAACTTGAGCTGCCCCAACAGAGCTGGTGGTTTGACCATCCATGGCGTCCAGAAGGCTCTCTGCTAGATGAATCAGTTGATAATGTGGCAGTTGTTGACCAACAAGGGTTGCCAGATCCTCAAGAGCAGCAGTCAAGTCATCGGGATTGATCAGACGATGTCTTAGTCCCAGGAGTAGTGTGCTTGTGTCGTTGTCTGCTGCAGCCATAAGGCTCTTGCCTGGTATTAAAAGTAATAGTTTTTGAGAGAACATTTGAATTTGAATTAGATATTAATATTGAAGTGCTACTTGCCTTCGTATCTTGCAGCAAGTTGTAAAGTAAGACCAACACAGTCAAGTGCTGCAGGTCGAACCGATGGCCAGACATCGGCACATCTTGCAGCAGCTCTTCCCACAAGCAAACCGGAATGTGTGAATGAACTGGGTCCCTGAGGACAAACAGGAAGCTAACGGCAAAACAGCAACAACCACAAAACGACAAAACAAAAGCAGAACAGGCATGCCAAACACAACAGCAATAGGCCATGAATTAGTAAATATTTTTGACGCCAGGTTAAATAAAACCAATTGCAAACATTTTACAACTGGTTTAGAAAAAGAGCTGAGCTGCAACTAGTTTGAAAATATTGTATTATATAACATACGAATTCGGAAGAACATAAGAAAGTGCGCTTGATGGGAATTGTTTCAAACTGCTTGCAGCTTCGGATGCGAAAATTCAAATTCCGCTCCTCAAAATAAAGCTTTACTTTATTTTCATTATCTGTATTAAAAATTATTTTCTAAAAGAACCTACTTCAAGTGAGAATTTGATGTTATCAAGATAGCATTGTAAAGCAGCTCGGAGAAGTTGAACAGCTGCCAATCGAATGTGCTGTGAATCGTTTTTCGGAAGCCAACTTTCCAAAACAATCCAGATATCATCAAGAACAGCTGGACCCAAACGTTGGGTCAACACTTCAGAGACTAACGAAGCTGCAATATTTATTATATTAGAAATTAAAGAGAAATATTTAAAAATCCAAGAGCAAAACAATTTACACTCACCTAAACTATTAAGAACATTTCGTAATTTCCTCGGCCAATGGAATCCTTCAGAAGGCAACTCTTCAGTCGGTGCATGAATATCGATGAGTTGAAAAGTTCTCTCAAAACATGTGGCCAAAACAACATGGCATTCGTCCGAAGGAAGTTCGGGAGGCAATTTACTATTCATGCTAATTAAGGAAAAAAAATTATTTGGCTTGAAATCAAATCTCAGAAAAACAGAGCAAATAGTATCTTGCCCTAGTTAAGTAAGTCACTGTGAAAGGATACAGAAAAGCAGTGGCTGTATCCAGAATGAGAGGTCCTGCATCAAGTCCAGAACCCAGCTGGGAAAGAACCGATGCTACAAGCTCCCCTCGTCTTGTAAGACGAATTTGAGTGACGTTTCGATTCGGATGGAGAGCACCTGCAAGATTTCCTAGAGCTTGGAGAGCAGAAAGCCGCGTGGCAGCATCCTGAAATTTATAAAAATATTCACTAGACAAACAGAATATTTGCCTTTTTATTTTAGATATTTAAAAACTAAAGCAAAAAGCATTTCTTTGATCCAATAATAGGATAAAATTCCATTTAAGAGCTGACCTTAGCAGCTGCGAGTTGTTCAAGCAGCCAAGGAGCGAGATCAGAATCAACATGAGGAAGAAATTCCATAACGGGAGCTTCTAATGCAATTTCTGCATAACAAAGGAGAAGAGTGATTCTCGATCGAGTTGTTCCCTCTTCTTGTCTGGAATCCTTCATCAGACCAAGAAGACGAGATGGTCGTCGATTTAATTCCTCTTTAGAATGAAGACGAAGTCGATCCAGGACCAGAGAGGCATGTCTTCGGGAAAGAAGACCAATTGCTCGAGCACTCGCCTTTAAAAATACACATACACAATAATTAAGTCTAGAATTATTTTTGTTTATCAAATTCAATTCTTACTTTACTATCGTTGAGAGAATGATGTCTGCTGTCTTGAAGAGATGCCTCAAGTGCCAGGCGTACGAGACGTTCTTCGGCTCGAGAGGCAACTACTGCCAAACATTTAAGTGCCATCGCATGCTCCACTGGCAACTCCGTATATTGGTTAGCCTTTAAAAATTAAAAATATCGTTATAATTTGGATGAGATAATATTGTGTGTGTGTTTTGTGTTTATTATTTTTTTTATTTTTTGATATTTTTTATTTTTTAAGGGGAGTGAAATAATTTTTTTTAATAATATAATAGTAGGCCGTGGTGGACGAGAAGAAAAAAAATTTTTTATATATTTTTTTTAAAAAGGGGGAAGGTTAGTTGGTCGTCTAGTTTTTATCAAAAGGTTTTGACTCTCCTAATATCATAGGACTAGGCCTTATCTATTTAGAAATAACTTTTGTTTAAAATTGCATAAAACTGGTGTAAAAAAATGGAAATTTACTTGAACTACAAGACGTTCTCCAAGGACTTCAGTCCATTGGCAGGCATCCATTTCAGTGATAGTGGTCTCGATAAAACTGAAAACGAGCTCTTCCCAAGCCGTTTCATCCCATCCCTCTTTAGATTCCAGTAAACTTGTTAACAAAGATAATTTCTTCTCCCATACTGGACGAAGATGTCGAGATATCTAATAAAAAAATAAAAAAAAAATGTATAGATCTATATATATATTAATTAATAAAAATAATTTTGTTTTAGGTTTAACTGTGGTTTATTTGTAAAATTTACAACGTTTCGGTCACTTATTCTGAGGCTTTCTTCAGGTACAGTGAGCGCCAAAGTTAAGTCCCACTCTTGAGTTTTCTACTTGTGATTATTTAATTGTTTTTATAAAAGAAAATGAAAATCTTTATTGGAAATTAGATAGGTTTGAACCATGAAAACTATAATATATTTTTAAAAACAATGAAATAATCACAGGGAGAAAACGCATCGATGGGACTTAATATTGTCCCTCACTGTACAAAAGAGATTACAAAGGTTTTTACATCTGTGTGACAATCTCAAAAGAGATTTCACAGATGTAATAACTTTTGTAATCTTAACTGATTGTATCTGAAGAGGGCCACAGAATGAGTGGTCAAAACGTTGTAATTTTTACAAATAAAGCACAGTTAATAAAGCAAACAATTTACATGTGGAATGTGATGTTCAAGGAATTTCAATATGAAAAGACCACGTTGACCACCGAGTGGGGCTCCCAAGAGGCAAACTGATCGAGCGAGCACTTCAGGGCCACTTGGTAAATCTATAAACAAAAAAACAACAAATTTATTGATTAATAGTCTCAATATGTGTATATAAGCAATTATTATATATCGATGGCATCATTAGCAATCCCAGAACCCCTCCCCCCACACTTAGGACAGAAAAAAACATTGTTATTCCTCCTGGAAACGTCGCTGGATATGATTTCAAACCACAATGTGATTGACAGTCTTGTGACAAAAACGGACGGGACGGTGTTATAAAATGAAGAGTTGAGAATTAGAAGGGGTCTATGGACAATTTTTTTATATGCCATTAACGTCTTTATGCATAATATATTAATATATAAAGGTTATAATGGCCTACAAAAAATGGTTCATAGACCCCTTCTAATTCTCAACTCTATTACGAATTCATAAAAAAAGTAAGATAAAAAAAGTTTTATTATATAAACATACTAATTCTACAAATAATTATTCTGTAGTGACAGATCCGATACAAAAATTTAGTTAGATGCAAAGGGGTGTATTTAACGTTTTATATATTCCTTAGCATAAAGTCTTACTAGAAATAAATAAAACGTAGTTAATTGTGTAAAAAAATATAGTTTGTTAAAAAAGGGAATTGACATTTTTATTAAAACGGCCGAGTAATGAAAAAATGGTATGTATGGTCATGAGTATGACTTACAACCTTGTATCCCTTGCTCAGGGGCCTACATCTTGTGTACGGCGATCACGAGGAACCCGAGCTGGGACTGGCAGTCCTACTATTCTTACATGTCTGTCCTTTTCTTCTATATTTTCAAAAGGCGTCAGACCGCGGGAGGGGCTGCACGTTCTCTTTAGGGACGCAAAAACCCCATTCCGCACTGCGGAATAACGAAAGGAAAAAAACTAAAAAAGGAAAAAAGACTATCTATAGAAGTTTGGGTCATTTATGGCGGCATTTTATTATAAAAAATAAGTCAGATTTCGCACATTTCGAATAATATATACTGAAAATATGAAAAAAAAACTATGTATATATATATATATATATATATGTAGGATTCTTTTGGCTCGCAATAAAAAACACTATTTAAAGTATAACAAAATTTAATGATAAGCAAAATAATAAAATACAATTAGGTAGAATCTGAACTCTTTTAATGAAATCTTGAATCGTAAAATCTGATAAAATCTTGAAATCGTGTAAATCGTAGAAGGCAAATCATGGAATGTGTCATGGACTGCTCGCGAGAGACGTGACAAGCGCGTCCCCCACTCGTTCTTCTCTCTTCGTTCTTCGTTTCTCCGCTAGGGGTGGTGAAGTCATCCCACATTCGGCCATTCCTGTCCATCTTCGGTCCCCGAAGACACCCCTGGGTATGGCTTCATGTAGTCGACAACAGTCGTAGTATTTCGTGGTCCATCGCCGTCGATCTTCTCAACCTCATATCGACCGTGACCTAGGACTCTGGACACTTCGTAGGGTCCTATGAATTTGGGTTGGATTTTTTAATCCGCTTCCAAACTGAGTTCGCTTTATGGCTACATAATCGCCCTTCTTGTAGAACCTCGGCGTCTTAGTCTTGCGATCATGGTATCTTCTATTCTCTTGTTGAATTCGGAGTATAGATTCTTTCGCCTTCTTACGTAGGAATTCTCTTTCTTCATTAAATAAATCGGCTGCTTCTTGTTCTAAAAGTTCGCGTATTATATCTTCTTTGTTTCTCATCTTCTTTACACCAAAATGACCATTTTCATGAGTATTCTTGATAAATTCCATATGTAATATTGTTGGTAGAACTATTTGGTTGATATTGTTTATTCTTCTTTTAAGTATTCCATCTTCGACTAAATAATCTTTGTAACTTTCCTTTTCTAAAATCTTCTTTATTACTAGTAAACTTTCTTCTTCATCTTGATGTTTTCTTATTGATTTTAAAATTGTATCTTCGATGAAATAAACTGGATATCTGCTGAGCGCATCAACATGTTTCATTCTTTCACCTGATCGATGTTCAACTTCACAGTTAAATTCTTCAATAGCTAAAGCCCATCTTGCTATTTTCGGAGATATATCCTTTTTCATGAGAGTTTTCTGGAATGCTGAGCAATCGGTTATTATTTTAAATTTCAAACCTAAGAGGTAAACTCTAAATTTTCTAAGTGCGGTAATTATCGCCAAAGTTTCTAATTCATATGAATGATACTTCTTTTCGGCGTCTGATGTTTTTCTACTCATATAATAAACAGGATGAAAGTATTTTTCATCTTTCTTTTCTGCAAAAGTATTGCTCCGTAACCTTCTTTGCTAGCATCCGTATGAAGTTCAGTAATTGCATCGGGGTCGAAAATTTTTAAAATTGGTTCTTGACATAAAATATTTTTTAATTTATTAAAAGCGTTTCTTTCTTCTACTCCAAACTGGAAATTTTTATTTTTCTTGAGAATATCGGATAATGGGTAAGCAATCTTCGCATAATCTTTGACAAATTTTCGAAAATAACCAGTAAGTCCTAGAAATTTTTGAATATCTGTCTTTGACTTAGGTTCTGGAAAATGATGCACTGCTTTAATCTTCTTCGGAGACGGTGATATGTTTCCATTTTCTATTACATATCCTAGAAATTCAACTTTTCTTTGCAAGAATGCACATTTTTTCCAATTGATAGAAAAACCATTTTCTTCTGCAGTTTTTAAGGTTTGAATTAATTTTTCATATGCGTCTTCTTCATTTTTTCCAGGGATTATTAAATCGTCCATGTACGTTATAACAATCTTTTTATTTATTAAATCTTTAAATGCTTCGTGGATTCTTCTTAAAAAGCTGTTCGGGCTGTTACAAAGTCCAAACGGAGTTTTCAAAAATTCGTATTGTCCATTGGGAGTAACAAATGAAGTATATTTTATACTTTCCTTGGCAACTGGAACATGGAAGAAACCATTCTTTAAATCCAAAACAGAGAAAACATTCGATCCGGATAAAGCGTCGATACAATCTTCTATCAAAGGCATTGGAAATCTGTCTCTTTCAATTCGTTTATTTAATTTTCTATAATCAATACATACTCGATAATCATTATTTTTCTTAGGCACAATGACAACAGGGCTTGAAAAGTGACTGCGACTTGGTTGAATTATTTCTTCTTTAAGCCAACTTTCAATTTGTTTATTTAAAATTTCTTTTTCTTTTTGGAGCCAATCTTCTAGGAGGAAGTGAAATAGGTTCATCATTTGTCAACTTAATTCTTGTTTCTACACTGGATTTGATATCACTTGAAGGAACATAATTTTTCATTAAATCTTCTATTTCAGCTTTATATTTCGGTGGTGCTTCGATATTAAAATCATCTTCGATGTTCATCATCATTATTACCTCGTCGTCGTTTTGTTTCTGAGTATCAACTTCTTCTTTAAAATTTTCTTTATTTTCTTGCGGTACTATTTTCTTCACTGAAATTTCACCTCTTCTAATGTACATTTCGCATTCTTTTAATAATTCGTGTCCCAATAACATTTTAAAATTAATTAAAGATTTTTCAACTATGTAGAATTTTGTTTCATATTCATCTTCATCAATTTTTATTTTTAATTTAATTAATCCTTTTGGAATTGTTTCAACATTTCCAAGTCCATAAAAAGTTGTTGTCGTAGGAATCAGAGATTTTTCACTTACATCAGCTTTTATGATTTCATACAAATCTTCTCTAATTAAATTTACAGAACTACCCGTGTCGATTAGTGCTTCGTATGTTTCGCTGGCAATTTTGATATTTTTCAATTTATGAGAAGTCGTTATACAAGCAACTGGTTCTATCTTCTTTTTGGTTTCGCTGCACTTTGCTGAAACATGGCCAAAATTATTACATTTAAAACATTTGGGTCCTTTGTCTTTATCTGGACAATTGTTCACATCATGTAAACAGGAGCCACAATTAAAACAACGACATTTTTTAGTAGTTCTTGAAGGTTTATCAACTGTTTGTTCTTTTTTAAAATCATTCGTTTGAGAATTAGTAATTTTTGTTTTTCTTAAAATTATTTTTTTCTTGAATTCGATCATATGTTTCAAATTGCTCTTTAAGTTGTTTCAAATTTTTCGCTTGATATAAAATTATTTTAGATTCATCATCTCTTACCCCATCAATATTATATTGAATTAAGGCGCTTTCTTCTATTTGACCCTGACTGGCGATTTCTTGCATGGCGTAAATATATTGACGACTGCTTTCATTTGGCTGTTTTCTTCTTCGTGATAATTCAGAATGGATGATGGCACTG
>JAKCPI010013254.1:0-17022 GCA_023213315.1 Euborellia annulipes | reverse complement strand
ACGCATGATAGGGTTTGTGGGAAAATGTAAAGTCCGCCGACATTATATAACAATATTTTATATATTGGTGGAATAATATTAAAACTATTTAAAAATTTTTTTTTCAATTCGTTAATAAATCATTTTGTTTTTCTTATAAATTTTACTTTTTATTAAACCCCATTGAGTATATATCCTCAAAATTAATAAAATAACGTATTTAAGAGAAGTTAAAATTTATAAATACTTTTTTCGGCTTATTTCGTTTCAAAATTCCAACGGGAACCAAGGGCGGATTCAGAGGTGTTTCTCGGGGGGGTAATCTGGTGTGACTGGTCGCACAGCACACTATTTTTTTTAATTTCGGTAATTTAAAAGCGCATTCTGTACTTGTTTGCCAGAATATAAATACACATCAAATTTTTAAGTATTAATTTTAACATTTTTACATTAAAAATAAATTTTTTTTGCGAAAAAAGGTATTTTTTTCGAATCTCGGGGGGGGGGGGGGTACTTACCCCTTTACCCCCTCCTCTCCCTTGTATCCGCCCTTGACGGGAACTTGGTCAAACAGAGCGTGATAGACGGACACCCCGCAATTATTAGATCTATATATAGATTAATAAGAACTGACGTCATTTTCTTTATTTTTTGAAGAGCTGAAAGAATATTTATTTCTTTGCTTATATATTTCTTTATGAAAAAGAAAAATAATCTCAATGTTCAAGGAACGTTGTTTTTTTTTTTTTTTTTTTATCAAATAAAAAATGAATTATGTATTGCAATAATGTAGCAATTTATTTTCCCACTCTACGCCACCTACGCGTGTCCATCCCACAACAATTATATAAGAAATTTTATTATCGTCCCTGAGAGATACATACCTACACCTATACCTATGGATAACCGGTCAGTGAAATTTATTAACTGATGTGGGATCATATAGACTTGCATACATGGAAAGTGGACATTGGCACGCGTCAGGATGACCTCTGACTTGGAGAGGCCACTCAGGTCAGCTACCGTAATTATTACCTGACACTCTCTAATAATCTCCACAAATTATTTACTTATTTTTAGAAAAAGTGAAAATAAATGAAATGAAATTATTCTAAAATACTAGTTTTCATTTATTTATTTATTTTTTTTTTTTTTAAACACATTCACACACACATTCACACAGTCTTTTCGGCAACTTAGACCATTTAAGACTTAACGATATTACATCTATTTGGAGTCCAAGCGTAACTAGCCTTTGGGTCGGAGGGGGCGAAGCTCAACTGGGGCGCCATTTTTCGTTCGGCCTTTTTTTACTTTCTCGTACCCTATATTTTTTTTTAATGTAATCGAATCTGGTTCGATCTTTTTTTTTGTATATTTTCTCCGGATTTGTGATATAAAATGAATTTATTATGAAATTTCAAAAAAAAAGCCGAAGATTTTGGGAAAAAGTCGGAAAGCTGGATACGAGAGAAGCGCCAAAAGCTTGGGGCGGGGGGGGGGGGCGAGCGCACCTCTTCGCCCCCACCTGGATATGCTACTGATTCTTATTTAAGCCATTTGGTATAAAATTGTAAATAAAATCTTCGGACTACCTGGGGTTCGAACCCGCGACCCTCGGTATAGAAAGATAGCACGCTAACCCCTACACCAAGCCTGAGAGCCTAGTTTTTATTTGAAATTAAAATAACCTGACCAAATTAATAAAAGAATAATCAAAAAAATTCTTAAAAGAGAACTGGATTTGCACGAGAAATTGATTAATCGAACTTCCAGTTCCTGTTTATTTGTAGAAATTTTTAATATACTAGCCGGGGGGCTTCGCCCCTCTTGGCCGCCCTCAGCTGGTTCGGGTTTGCAGTGAAAATATTGTTCAGAAAAAATGTATTTTTTTTTTTTACCTTGTCGGCTAATGCGGCCATTTAAAGTTTTGAATTTTTTTTTTTTTAATACAAATATCAGCGTGTTGCTTTTCTCTGTTGCCAGGCTATTGTACAAGATTAATGAAAACAATGGTAGAGTAACCATAGAAATGTGCGTATGTGAGATGCGTTTTTTGCTTATATCCCTGAAACTATTTATCCGATTCGGATGAGGTTTCGCATATTTTTAGTCCTAAGTGGGTCTAAGAGGATAGCGGACCCTCGCCTTTGCTTTTTTTTTTTTTTAACATTCACACTTTTTTCTCATTCACACTCACACTCACACACACATTCACACAGTCTTTTCGGCAACTTAGGCCATTTAAGACTTTGACGATAATCGTTGTAATGAATATATGTATTGGTGGTCCAGGCATTTGGCATCCAAATGGTTTAAATAAAATCATCGGACTGCCTGGGGTCCAAACCCCCCGACCTTTGGTATACAAGGCAGGCGCGCTACCAACCATGCCAAGCCCGGGGGCTCTATATATTTTTTTTCATTTATTTTTGGCGGGCCCTATATTAAAATTCAAGATATAAAATTTATAAATTGGAACCGATACAGTTAAGAAATTTCAATCGTATCAAAAGATGCTTCTCAATATATCCACCAGGCTGCCCCTATCTTCATCACATGGGAAAATATTTTGTTACCATGGTGACCCCTTAAAATTTAATTATGCGACATGTGCTTTAAAGTAAAATAGAGCATTTAAGGTTTTTACGTTTTTAATATTATTATTATTCATATTATTTTTTTTTTTCAAACAGTACATATCTGAGTTTATGAATTTAATTCAATATTTATTTATTATTCAAAAAAAAGTTGTGTCTTGTTCACCTTAATATGTGATTCATATTATATCTTTCAAGTGATCATAAAATTCTCATGTCTATAAATTACGCTTTATAAATTTTTCCAGCACCTCCTGTGGTGAATTTAAATGTCAAGAATATCAAATAGAAAAAAAAAAAAAAATGATGTCAGTCAGTGAATCTGGAGCATATTTTGATTTCATTTTAATAAGATTTAATTAACTTGTCAGCGAAGAAAAATAAATATCGTCGTTTAACAAAAAAAAAAAAAAAATTCTTTATAGCTTTGATCTGAATACAAAAATTCTCTCTATGTTTATTTGAATTAATTTTTGTAGCCATTTTTGTATTCAAATATGCATTTGAATTGAAATTTGATTTTTTTTTTGGTGTGCGGTATTTTATTTCAACAAAAATTAAACCGAGTGCCTTTAAGGTGCGCGTCTCGAAAAACCGTTAGAAGACGATTCAGTAGCGAGTTACTCTAGGCGGCAAGAGATGGCGTTAGTTTTTCCCATAGGGATACAAGGGATTTATTCCATTTCATTTGAAAGATTCCGGCTGGCAATAATGTGTGTAATTGTAACAGACATAACACTCAGTGATCTGCAATGCTAACGAAATTATTAAAAAGGCTCTGTGGATAGTCTAGACCTGGAGCAAAAACGTTAGAGGTGTTGGTTTAAATAAAATAAAAATGGCTGCGCCAGATTTTTTACTTTCTCTTACCTATATATATAGAGAGAAAGAGAAAGTATAGTAATATACCCGGTATATTATTAATTAGTACATACATACAACTATATTATTCGCAATGTACGTATTGCTACTTGGGCGTAGCCAGACATCTTGTTAGGGGGGGGGGGGATCAGCCCCTCGTTAGAGCAAGAGGGGGGTTTGCAATTAATATATACATAGATTATTATTTATTTAAATAAAAAAAAAAATTAAATTAATGTAGTGGATTGGGGGGCGTTAAATAAAAATAATTCTCAATGGGAAAAATATATATGTAGGATTCTTTTGGCTCGTAATAAAAACACTATTTAAAGTATAACAAAATTTAATGATAAGCAAAATAATAGAATACAATTAGGTAGAATCTGAACAATTTTAATGAAATCTTGAATCGTAAAATCAAAATCTTGAAATCGTGTAAATCGTAGAAGGGAAAATCATAGAATGTAATCATGGACTGCTCGCGAGAGACGTGGCAAGCGCGTCCCCCACTCGTTCTTCTCTCTTCGTTCTTCTTTTCTCCGCTAGGGGGTGGTGAAGTCATCCCACATTCGGCCATTCCTGTCCATCTTCGGTCCCCGAAGACACCCTTGGAGTATGGCTTCATGTAGTCGACAACAGTCGTAGTATTTCGTGGTCCATCGCCGTCGATCTTCTCAACCTCATATCGACCGTGACCTAGGACTCTGGATACTTCGTAAGGTCCTATGAATTTGGGTTGGATTTTTAATCCGCTTCCAAACTGAGTTCTCTTTATGGCTACATAATCGCCCTTCTTGAAGAACCTCGGCGTCTTAGTCTTGCGATCATGGTATCTTCTATTTTCTTGTTGAATTTGGAGTATAGATTCTTTCGCCTTCTTACGTAGAAATTCTCTTTCTTCATTAAATAAATCGGCTGCTTCTTGTTCTAAAAGTTCGCGTATTTTTATATCTTCTTTGTTTCTCATCTTCACGCCTACCAAAGCTTCAAAGGGAGTCATACCAATAGACCGTTGGTGGGTGCTATTGATGGATCGTTGTACTCTTTCAACATTTTTGTACCAACTTTTAGGATTTTCGAGAGACAACTTAGTTAAAAGGGGAATAATGATTCGGTGGATCCTTTCAACTTGACCATTTTCTCTCGGAACACCCGTTGTTATTAGGGAATGGGTAATATGTTCATCTTCACAATATTCTTCAAACTCTTTAGAAGTAAATGCTGTTCCTCTGTCGGAGATTATTCGTTTTGGATTTCCGAACGTTTGTTGTTGAATCTTCAATTTAGTTAAAACCTCTGCCGATCCCGTCGATTTGGTTGGGTAGAGCCATACAAATTTTGAAAAACCATCAACTACTACAAGTAAATGCTTGTAAAGTTTGCTCGTAGAAGTCATCGGCCCTAAATGATCGATGTGGTACGTGTCTAAAGGAATTTCTCCTTTAGGAATTGGTCGTAATTCACCTTCTTTCTTTCCATGTTTCTTTTCAGCTAGGATACATGGAATGCAGCAACTGATGTAATTCTGTATTTTTTCTTTCAGGTTCGGGATATAATAATCTTTGAGACTTTCTTCCATCTTCTTTACACCAAAATGGCCATTTTCATGAGTGTTCTTGATAAATTCCATATGTAATATTGTTGGTAGAACTATTTGGTTGATATTGTTTATTCTTCGTTTAAGTATTCCATCTTCGACTAAATAATCTTTGTAACTTTCCTTTTCTAAAATCTTCTTTATTACTAGTAAACTTTCTTCTTCATCTTGATGTTTTCTTATTGATTTTAAAATTGTATCTTCGATGAAATAAACTGGATATCTGCTGAGCGCATCAACATGTTTCATTCTTTCACCTGATCGATGTTCAACTTCACAGTTGAATTCTTCAATAGCTAAAGCCCATCTTGCTATCTTTGGAGATATATCCTTTTTCATGAGAGTTTTCTGGAATGCTGAGCAATCGGTTATTATTTTAAATTTCAAACCTAAGAGGTAAACTCTAAATTTTCTAAGTGCGGTAATTATCGCCAACGTTTCTAATTCATATGAATGATACTTCTTTTCGGCGTCTGATGTTTTTCTACTCATATAATAAACAGGATGAAAGTATTTTTCATCTTTCTTTTTCTGCAAAAGTATTGCTCCGTAACCTTCTTTGCTAGCGTCCGTATGAAGTTCAGTAATTGCATCGGGGTCGAAAATTTTTAAAATTGGTTCTTGACATAAAATATTTTTTAATTTATTAAAAGCGTTTCTTTCTTCTACTCCAAACTGGAAATTTTTATTTTTCTTGAGAATATCGGATAATGGGTAAGCAATCTTCGCATAATCTTTGACAAATTTTCGAAAATAACCAGTAAGTCCTAGAAATTTTTGAATATCTGTCTTTGACTTAGGTTCTGGAAAATGATGCACTGCTTTAATCTTTTTCGGAGACGGTGATATGTTTCCATTTTCTATTACATATCCTAGAAATTCAACTTTTCTTTGCAAGAATGCGCATTTTTTCCAATTGATAGAAAAACCATTTTCTTCTGCAGTTTTTAAGGTTTGAATTAATTTTTCATATGCGTCTTCTTCATTTTTTCCAGGGATTATTAAATCGTCCATGTACGTTATAACAATCTTTTTATTTATTAAATCTTTAAATGCTTCGTGGATTCTTCTTAAAAAGCTGTTCGGGCTGTTACAAAGTCCAAACGGAGTTTTCAAAAATTCGTATTGTCCATTGGGAGTAACAAATGAAGTATATTTTATACTTTCCTTGGCAACTGGCACATGGAAGAAACCATTCTTTAAATCCAAAACAGAGAAAACATTCGATCCGGATAAAGCGTCGATACAATCTTCTATCAAAGGCATTGGAAATCTGTCTCTTTCAATTCGTTTATTTAATTTTCTATAATCAATACATACTCGATAATCATTATTTTTCTTAGGCACAATGACAACAGGGCTTGAAAAGTGACTGCGACTTGGTTGAATTATTTCTTCTTTAAGCCAACTTTCTATTTGTTTATTTAAAATTTCTTTTTCTTTTGGAGCCAATCTTCTAGGAGGAAGTGAAATAGGTTCATCATTTGTCAACTTAATTCTTGTTTCTACACTGGATTTGATATCACTTGAAGGAACATAATTTTTCATTAAATCTTCTATTTCAGCTTTATATTTCGGTGGTGCTTCGATATTAAAATCATCTTCGATGTTCATCATCATTATTACCTCATCGTCGTTTTGTTTCTGAGTATCAACTTCTTCTTTAAAATTTTCTTTATTTTCTTGCGGTACTATTTTCTTCACTGAAATTTCACCTCTTCTAATGTACATTTCGCATTCTTTTAATATTTCGTGCCCCAATAAAATTCTAAAATTAATTAACGATTTTTCAACTATGTAGAATTTTGTTTCATATTCATCTTCATCAATTTCTATTTTTAATTTAATTAATCCTTTTGGAATTGTTTCAACATTTCCAAGTCCATAAAAAGTTGTTGTCGTAGGAATCAGAGATTTTTCACTTACATCAGCTTTTATGATTTCATACAAATCTTCTCTAATTAAATTTACAGAACTACCCGTGTCGATTAGTGCTTCGTATGTTTCGCTGGCAATTTTGATATTTTTCAATTTATGAGAAGTCGTTATACAATCAACTGGTTCTATCTTCTTTTTGGTTTCGCTGCACTTTGCTGACACATGGCCAAAATTATTACATTTAAAACATTTGGGTCCTTTGTCTTTATCTGGACAATTGTTCACATCATGTAAACAGGAGCCACAATTAAAACATCGACATTTTTTAATAGTTCTTGAAGGTTTATCAACTGTTTGTTCTTTTTTAAAATCATTCGTTTGAGAATTAGTAATTTTGTTTTTCTTAAAATTATTTTTTTCTTGAATTCGATCATATGTTTCAAATTGCTCTTTAAGTTGTTTCAAATTTTTCGCTTGATATAAAATTATTTTAGATTCATCATCTCTTACCCCATCAATAATATATTGAATTAAGGCGCTTTCTTCTATTTGACCCTGACTGGCGATTTCTTGCATGGCGTAAATATATTGACGACTGCTTTCATTTGGCTGTTTTCTTCTTCGTGATAATTCAGAATGGATGATGGCACTGTTGAGGTCCCGGGTTCAAATCCCGGACGAGCCCCCATTATTTGTAGGATTCTTTTGGCTCGTAATAAAAACACTATTTAAAGTATAACAAAATTTAATGATAAGCAAAATAATAGAATACAATTAGGTAGAATCTGAACAATTTTAATGAAATCTTGAATCGTAAAATCAAAATCTTGAAATCGTGTAAATCGTAGAAGGGAAAATCATAGAATGTAATCATGGACTGCTCGCGAGAGACGTGGCAAGCGCGTCCCCCACTCGTTCTTCTCTCTTCGTTCTTCTTTTCTCCGCTAGGGGGTGGTGAAGTCATCCCACATATATTTGTTTTTTTTTTTAATTTTTAGGACAAGCCAGGGGGGGCAATGACCCCCCTGCCTCCCCCTGGCTACGCCCATGTATTGCTAATAATATTGAATACATCATAAAATTATCCATTGACTCTATGAAATTTATTTCGTCCTTAGTATGAAAGCGAAGAAAAAATATAAAATTTTTTTGCTTGCTGCACTCTTTGCTCATTGCAATCACCTTTTAGCTTAGAGCCGCAGTTATAGAGCAATCTTCTAAATATATAATTGACAAGTGTCTGTCTGTCTGTCACTGTTTGACCAACTCTAAGTAATTTGAAAATGAAATTTTACAGTCTTATAGAGATTATGGGAAGTCTAGAGAAAATTACTCGGGCCCCAAATACCCAAATGGATAAGCTTAAATTTGATCTTCTATGATAAAAAAAAAATCAAAATTAATTATTATAAGAATAATACGAGAGGCATCCTTGCTCAGTTTTAGACCAAAAGCTGTATTGTCTCATGTCTTCATGTCATATTTTCGCGGAAATAGGCTCAAATTTTTTTTTTTTAGAAAATATTAACGTGGGATCGTCCACATATTACGTCACGCATTTTTGTTTACGATATTCTGGTCTTCTGCCCCCCTGTCACAGTTAGTCATATACAAACAAACTCCCTACAAATATAAAATTTATGCCTCACAGCTCAATTCCTTCATGCTTAAAATTGAACACAGACAAATAGACAGAGAGGCCATATCGCGAAAAGCACTTTTTTGGATTCCGGGGATCTCAAAACGTCTATATCCATCAAAATCTCGTTTGACATGAATCCAATATTCTCTATATATATTAACATATATAGAGGTAAGAGAAAGTGAGAGAAAAAGATGAAGAATAATGTAATTTTTTTTTTAATTTTAAAAGAGAAAAACTCTCAGTACGTGAGTTTAATCAAAAACATGACTCACGTAAGAAGAGGAATAAAATTAACGTTCCTTTTATATTTATTATTATTATATTATAATATTTAGTAGAAAGCTCTTAAATAATTGGTGAATTAATAATAATTAACTGATATATACATGTGAAATCTTTTCTAGGCAAATGAAATTGCAAAACTTTCCAGTTTTTAAGCCTTTAAATGTATTTACATTTGGATAATGGGGTGTCAATCAAGGTTAGAATGAATGGGAAAATAACGTTTCTTTCCTTTTATTCTAGCCTTGGGTGCCACCCAAAGACATCGCTTCAATCATACTGTTGTTGACACAGGAAATCTTTTCTTTTAACGCTACCCACTAACCTAAGGTTAGAAAGTGAATTCATTTGTTAGAACTAACTTATAGGGGCCCTCGGGGCATGGCGTAGAGGTTAGCGTGCTAACCTCATATACCAAACATCGCGGGTTCGGACCCCAGGCAGTCCGATGATTTTATTTAAGCCATTTGGATACCAAATGACTTAAATAAGAATGCCTGGACCCTAATATTGAAAAATTCATAAATAACGGTTATCGTCAAAGTCTTATATGGCCTAAGTTGCCGAAAAGACTGTGTGAATGAGAGAGAACTAACTTATAACAAAAGCCCAGATTTATATGCGGATATATGGAAAATTGTTTTAATATGCAGAAAAAAGTCATAAGCCACCATTTTGTCATTTTTTAGATAATCATACGATTGTATTCTTTACATATCCCTTTTTAAGGGTGTTCAGGAACGACGCGTACGTAAACGTACATAAAAAAAACTAGACTATTATAAGAAATTTTTCAATTAGGTTTTTTTTTAAATGAATTAAATTCATAAGAGATTATTGGGACATGGAGCTATAATTTTTTTAATGACTTAATAAAAAATTATCGTAATAAATCTTTTTTTTATCAAGCAAATACAAAAAAACAATCTGTCCCAATAATCTTTAATTTTTTTCTAAATTTAAAAATGAATTTGTTATTATAAATCACATATTAATTAAGAAATTTTTAAAATAAGCTTAGATGATTTATTTAAAAATCAACTGTCAAATTAGTTCAGCATTCTTGCAATAGATGGCAGGCTAGTCTAACAGCTGATCCCCTAATAGCCTATATCTATATATTTTTATGCTTTTATAAAAGATACATAATATATAATAACATTTATAAAGTATTTATTGTTAAAAGATCAATGAAAATCAACCAAATGCGCTAAATATTATTAGCTACCATTCTGACATCTCTTGGCAAATTTTTGAATTACTTGATTTTCTGGGCATTCTTGTTAGAGAAAGTTGTGTGCAGTGCACCAGTCACACCAGATTTTTTACATTTTTCTCTGTCATTTATTTCTTTATCTTTCACCCTCCGGCTTTTGAAATAACCTGTTTTTAAATTTAAAAAAAAAAAAACAAAAACATTCTATTTAATTTCCAATAACAGTAAAAAATGAAATATATCTACCTCTAGCCATACATCTTCGAATTCTTTTGAGAGAAGACAAAGTTTTATTTTTTTTTTCTTTTTACAGGATGGAATAAATTTATTCTTTTCACTTTATCAATCAATTCTCTAATTTTGTACCAATTTATATGTATTATTAATTTTTATGCTGATAGGAGGGTTCTTTGTAAAATCAAAAAAATCCGGTATGACTGGCCGCACCACACATTCTGTGCTTGTCACACCAAATTTTTTGTGTCGACATATATTTAAATTCCTCCAATTTATTGAAATTCAAAATTCAAAGTCTTCATAACATTTAAAGAGCAAAATGAAAATATACATTTTAAAGACCATCTAAAAAATAATTGATTTATGAATTTTAATCAAAATCGTTGAGGCGAATTTTGAGAAAATCGAAAAAAACTGAAAAACAACATCAGTAAAGTACTAGTAGTTTTTGGCCAGTTTTGTTCAAAAACTTTTTGTTACATGCTAAGAGAGTATCCAACCTAAATATAAAATTTCAACTGCGTAGCTCATTTTTATTCTTGAGATACTTTGTTTACGGACACGCAGACACACAGAGAGACAGAACATGTCTCGGAAACCACTTTTTTGGATTTAGAGAACCTCAAAACGTGTATATCCATCAAAATTTCGACATCGAATTTGACTTGAAACAATACACTCACTCATAGGTAAGAGAAAGTAAAAATGTGAATTTTTCTTAAGCAATAAATGATAAATTCCACTATTTTTCCTAATTTCATTTAAAGTACTCATCCCTTTCTAATAATTTGTTGATTAAAAGTTCAAACACAATATGAATACTATCTCAAATACAGATACAGATATCCCTGATTTATAGGCATTTAAATGAACATATTAAGAAAGAATTTGCATAACTACAAGGCGTTCTTGATTAGTGGCGCCTCTTGTGTTGATAATCTAAAACATCTTCTCTGCTTGGTGGAGGGCAAATTCAATCTCCTCGCCTCTATCATTTTTACTTCTTCTTGCCTATAACAATTTCGATTAAAATTCATAAATTTTTATATCCTCTTTGAAATATATATTCTCATTTTGCTCTCAAAATTGTATGAAACAAACTTTACTCTTGTATTTCATAGGAAAGATCGGCGGTCAAAATATAAATATTTTTTTTATGTTTATAAAATTTTACATCTTGAATTCTAATGTACTGAACTGCCAGAAACTAAATATATGCTATGTCGACACAAAAAATCTGGCAAGCACAGAACATAACTTTCAATTACCGAGCGCAAAGAGAAAGTTGTGTGCTCTGACCACTCACACCAGATTTTTATTTTATCTGACAACACCATTATTCAAGGATATAGTATTTTGTATATTCTTGAGCTCCGGTAATTGACCAAATAATGAGACAAAAACTCATCAATCTTAATTAGAATAATCCAAAAACAAAAACAACAGATCAAATGAATGGCGCCATTTAAAAACGCGATTGCCTTCACGACGATTAAACAGCCAAATATCCGTTCCTCACTTCAAGACAAAATTTGTTCAAAGAATAAAAATAAAATCAGGAATCAAATATTATTAAAATATATCTCTTGGCGTCTCTTTCATCAAACATATCAAATTATTTTCTGTTACTTCTTAAATAATAATTGACAAAGCCAGTAAAGGTCAGTATTTTTTTTATAAAAATATTAAACTTAACCAAAAACCTTATTAAAAATAAATACCTATTGATTAGTTTGTTGAGACCATTGTCAATGGTTGAGACTAGTACTTTTGGGCATTTTATCTCAAATATACTCTGTGCTCAAAAGCTTCGTGTCACGTGATATTCAACTTATATATAAAATGTCAACCTCCTAAATGGGGATGTGTCACAACCCTTAGAACTATAAATGTAAATATTTGGGCCATCCTTAGAGCAGCATATAATGCATTGATGGCCGAAATATTTGCTGGAACCTGGTTTTCTATCTCCCGACCTCTTACTTTAAGTGTTTTATTTTGGTAAAAATTAATAACCTGACATCTTATAATCTGATTAATCATTATAAGATATCATTATATTTAACACTGCTTCCTTTTTTGTATGTTTCAAGAGACTTTTATCTTTAATTACCTTCCATTTTGGTTTTATAATTTAATTTAGAATTCTTTTTCAAGCTATAAAATTCAAAATGTCTAAACAAATTTATTTTATTTCATTTCCTAAAAAAGAAAAAAAAACATTCCTTTTGCATGTTGGTTGGCCATGTTATAAATTAACCATTTAATTTTCCCATTCTCGTTAATTTTTTTGTTTATCAAGGTGCAAGAATCTTTGATAGTTGTGGACGGAGACGTGAAGCGACAGCCCAGCTGAATGAATTCTATCCACAATTAAGAGGATCTCATAACGGTGAGGATGACGGAACCGGAGGAGCAGAAAGAAGTCATAAGTCTTTTCAATTGGGTCTACTTGACGGGATCGGTTTGTCCCTCGATCCGGACATTGCCGATACTCTGCATCGAGCTGCGATACCAACCATACGACTCAACTCTGATTTGATGATCATACCAACAGAAGAACGTGCCAAGGTGACATATTATAAGATAAGATTTGGAAAATCGTGGCTTTCTTAATGTCCGATTAATTCCATATTTTAATATTTTCTTAAATAGTGGCGGTTCCTGAATTTTGATAAGAGAGGCGAAATTTCTGGTTTAGAAAAGGGGCGGATAATGGGGGTAATCTTGATTTATTTGAGAATTTAAATTGATAATATTGAATTGGTCTGCCTTTTGTTTTTAGGCCAATTTGTTAACTTAACTCTTTTTTTTATTTATTTGCTTTACTTCCAAAAAAAACTCTCTTTGTAGATAGCATGTTAAATATTAATAAATATTATTTTCTTCCAGGCTCTGGTGGCGATGTCTCGTCGTCTAGACTGGTCCAGAGTGGCCATCGTCCATGGATCAGATCAATATAGCGCTCAATTGATTAGAGATTTAAGTGAAGCGCTGAATCAAACACACGATATTTGTGTTGTCGCCGTTGAACAATTCGAGGTATTATCATCTCTACTCCCACTTAATTCCTTTTACTGTTCACTATTTATACAGGATGCCCGGAAATAACAGGTACCTAGAACAGGAGATGATTCTACATGCAAAAATAAGACTTTTTTTCCTATAAACTTAATATGCCCAGACGCTTCGTTTTCAAGATACAGGGGGTCAAAGTTGAATTTTTTTTGTTTTTTTGCTAATATCTCGAGAACTGTTTGAGATACAATGTTTAGCTTCTGTACACGATTTATGTTCATTATTCCGCATGTTTTATGTGTAAAGTAAAACACGCTAAACATTGTATCTCAAACAGTGTCGAGCTATTAGCAAAAAACAAAAAAAAATTCAACTTTGACCCCCTTGTATCTTGAAAACGAATCGTTTGGACATATTAAGTTTATAGGAAAAAAGTCTTATTTTTTCATGTACTGTAGATTCATCATCTCTTTTTTAGGTATACCTGTTATTTCCGGGCACCCTGTATAATAGGCGTTGACGTTGGTTACTTGAATCGTCAAAAAAATCAAAATTTCATATACTTTTATGCCATATTTTTTCTTCGATCTCATCAAAATTATATTAAATCAAATTTGTCTTCCAAACATATGATAAATTGTTATATTGGCTGTGAGTATTAACTATAATTGCGTGGAATGGAGTCAACCAAGGAAAATAAAAAACAAATTTATTCTGTCGATATTTCGAACGCCCGTTGCCCTCTTCCTCGGGACAGTATACGTGTCAAATAAATTTTAATAATGTCAACGAACTATATTGTCACTACCATCTGTAATATTTGACACTTATACTATCCCGAGGAAGAGTGCTACGGGCCCTCGAAACGTCGACAGAATAAATTTGTTTTTTATTTTCCTTGCCTGACTCCATTCCACGCAATTATAGTTCAAACATATGCTTTCTTTCATTACACAGATTTTATCGGATAGAATTAATACAATTTCTACAATCACTAAATTAGCTATCTTCTAAATTCATTCTTTATTTTTAACTTTTTATTCCTAAATTTTATCTTTTATCTCTGCCCTCGGGCTTGGTATAGGGGTTAGCGTGCTAATCCCGTACACCAAAAGTCGCGGGGTTCGGACCCCGGAAGTCCGATGATTTTATTTAAGCCATTTGGATACCAAATGGCTTAAATAAGAATGCCTGGACCCCAATATAGACAAATTCATAAATAACGGTTATCGTCAAAGTCTTAAGCCTAAGTTGCCGAAAAGACTGTGTGAATGTGTGTGTGATTGTGAGTGTGAGTGTTTAAAAAAAAATCTTTTATCTCTCTAAAATTTTACACTTTCAATCTTGTAATCTATATTGGATTGGTAACTAAGTAATTGCCGATTTTTTTATATAAACAAAACGAATGAAATGAAATTATTTCCGTCAAAAATAATTTGATTGTTATTTGCGATTTTGTTGTTCACAGCTAGCGGAAGCTCGTGCCTCGTCAGTTGCCCATCTTCTCTCACGTGCTCGGCTCGCTCGTGTTCCCGTAATCGTTGCTATGCATTTGAGCTCTTTCCGATCGTTCCTTGATGGTGTACGAAGTCGATTGGAACCCTTAGGCACTCGGAGGTCACCAACAGGTCACATTTCGCCGTTACGATTACTCTTCCCTGATTTGATCAGCCATCGGGAGGCTGGTCTTTTTCGGTCCAGAGGAGATTGCCATCTATTCACTTATGTACACCTTTAATCATATGCACTCACTTGAACAGTTCTGGCATGCTAAAATTTCCAATAACACACAGGTAAACACAAATAAATTATCTCATTTTTCTGTCTGTCTGTCTGTCAAACTTGTAATAAAAAAGAATTCTAATATAAATTAACTTTTTCGATTACCATTAAGAGAGGGTTTAATCATTATTTGGGGAATTTTTAATTATAGACCACATTTTTGTATTAATTATTTATTAAAAATATAAATACTGTACAACGTTTTGACTCATGTTCACTTGAGTCGGAGCAAGTGCACAGTACTTGAGAACGGCTGCAGATTAAGCAGTCAAAACATTGTACAGTATTTATATTTTTAATAACTATAATTAAAAATTCCCCAAATAATAATAATTCAAACCACAAAAGAGTTTAATCACTTTCAAAATGTCAAAATAAAAAAAAAAAAAATAGGGAAGGGCATTATGGTGTTAAATAAAATAAAATAATTATTTTATACTGTTTAAAATATATAGACTAGAGCCCTTTTTGGCCCGTACCGGCCCGTGCCCGTATTTTTTTTTTCCTTCCCGCCCGTGTCCGGCCCGCAATTTTTTCATGGCCTCCCGGCCCGGCCCGTGGGCCCGGCCTACGGGCTTACCCGTACCCGTGCAGGGCTCTAATATAGACTTTAGGCCAGTGGTTTCCAAACTTTATGTTACCACGCCTCCCTTAAAAATATTTAATCGTATGACGCCCCCCCCCCCCCCATTTATAAACAAAAATTTTTATTGTTAACAAATTTATTAATAGAAACTTTTATATTTATTATTTTATTTATAAAACTTTAGCAGTCATTTAGAAAATTGCCCGCTGTGGTTAATATTCGCGCCTCCCTTTAGAGAAGTTCGGGCCTCTAGGGAGGCGCGCCTCACAGTTTGGAAAACGCTGCTATAGGCCGAAACACAGTGATAGAGCACTCGCTTCTTGTTCTAGAGAGATTCACTTCCTATCTCAAGAGATAAAAAATTCAAGTGAATTGGCCACCAATTATTTGAAATAATTCGATACTCAAAAAAACCTTAAGAAAAATTTATTATACTGTATTTATTATATTAGGATTAGGTAGATGTAGGCAGCCAGCAAGTGATAAAAAAAACTCTATTTAACTATCGTCGACGTTTCGGAATAAAATCGATCCCATCTTCAGGACCTACGACAAACAATCTTTACAAGTATTTTTATATAAAAGCAAAACATTTAAGATAAACTGTTAATGTTGCTTAGGTAGATGCAATTTCGGTTCATACAAAAAATAAATGATTAAATTTGCATATACCATTAGATGTATATGAGAATTGCCGTAGGTTCATGGGCTGTATTTTTATTTTGTGGCAAATGGGCCCGAAACGACAGCACTGGCCAAGATTGAAAGACTAAAGTCTTAGAGAGTTTTTTTTCTTAGTTTTTTTTTATCATTTGCTGGCTGCCTACATCTACCTAATCCACTCAGCCATCGAATTTCTTGTATTTATTATAACTGGAAGCTTGGAGCATATTATTTAATTTAATTTACTTATTTGTATTTATCAGGACTCTAGACAGAATATTAATTGGGGGGAGGTTTATAAAGAATTGATATATTCGTCTAAGGCGAGGCGGCCTGCGTCTTGGTTATTTATATATCATGATATCTTGAGAAACAGAACTCTCTAATTTTTGTTAAAATGAGTCTTTTTTATTCATATTATACTTCATCGAGAGGTTTTTGTTGGCTCTTGGGCATAAAAAACTGAAAATAGCATAAAAGTGTCTAAAAATCTTAACGTAAATATCAAATAGCTTTAGTGTAAATTTACAAGTGTGGAGGTAACAATTTTCGCTTCTCAAACACCAATAGATTAATAACATAAATGCAGATTTATAGATAAGTTACGCAAGATCTAATCATTCTTCAATTTCTTTTAACGCCGAAATAAAGAGTAGTTTTTTGATTTCAGGTTGGACC
>JAKCPI010013252.1:0-19584 GCA_023213315.1 Euborellia annulipes | reverse complement strand
ACTTGCTCCGACTCGTAGCAACTTTATAACGGCTGCAGAATAAGCAGGTGAAACGTTGTACAGTATTTATATATTTTTAATAAATATTCAATACAAATATGTGGTCTACAATTAAAAATTCTCCTAATGTTGACAAAGACGTTGTGGACACAGACCACGCTTCTTTTTTTATTTAATAAACGCCTCGAGTGTTTTATTTGTATACTTAATTTAGCAAAATAAAGAGAGTGTCTTTTAGCGAGTTGTTTCTTATTTCTTAAAATATCATCAAAAATTCAAAGGGAAATTTATTAATTAACTTAGGAACATGAACGGGAGCCTTCCCAGGAACAGCAGCCAGGATAAATAATAAAAATCTATATTTCGTTGCCGACGTTTCCGGTGCAAGTCGCACCCATCCTCAGGGCAAGCATGTGCGACTTGCACCCGAAACGTCGGCAACGAAATATAGATTTTATTATTTATCCTGGCTGCTGTTCCTGGGAAGGCTCCCGTTCCTGTTTCTAATTTGAATATCTACAGCCGTTCAACTCAAGAAATTTTATTAATTAACTTATAAGGAGGCCATCAAGTTTTAATTCGCCCCCCCCCTCTCCTTCCCCCTTCTCTCTTTCCTCTGATGACACGAAAGAGAGAGAGAGAGAGAGGCTCTAAACTTGTATTAATTCTCTCTCTCTCTCTCTCTCTCTCTCTCTCTACTAACACCAAGATTTATACCAGATTAACAATTTCCTAATTAGCGTTGTGTCAGTGATATGAAGCGTCACTTTTGGGGCAGGGACCTCTTGGACTAAGGGTCAGGGATCTTTGTTTATTTATTTATTTATTTATTTATTTACCAAAACTGTCCTACAGCCGTAAACCATTTACAGGACAGTGAACACATTCAATTGTACAAACAAGAACAAGAACATGCACCAGGTCATGAGACGGGCTTATTTGCAGAGATTTGATCCACTGATTTAGGCGGTTTGAAGAAAAGGTCTATATGCTTATATTTGTTATTATAAAGTTCACACATTCTAAGTAACGGGGATCTTTTAAAAAAATTATTATCTGAATGTGGGAGATAAAAAAGGTCACATCCGCGAGTAGTCCTCAGAGGGGTGTGAAAGTTGAAAGTTTGAATGGTCTCCGATGCCGAAAAAGAGCTTCACGACTTAAAATTTCACTTTGAAAATATTCAAATAAAACACTCGGTTATCTGTTCCAAAATATAATTCGTATCTCGACACTCGTTTTCAGAAGTGAAAAAATTGAATCAAACCAAAGGAGGCATTGAACACAAACCAAGAAACCATAGTGCCCCCCCCCCCAATGCAAAAGAAGAAAGGAGAATTTACGCCCCTGGACAAGAACACTTGCCTCTTATGCTAGAGGTCAGGGATTCGCGACAATTTGTGCCGTGCGATCAGTCACACCGGATTATTTAATTTCTTTCTTATATACAAACTCTTGGAGACATTTTGTAATTGTATTAGCAAATTATGTGCAATTAGAAAGCCCTTTGAGTTTCTTATTTATTAATTCATTAAATTATCTTTAAAATTCGTCGTTAGAGTTTCTTTTTATTATTTTTTGGTGCGACATCTCGCTCCATTTACGTCATATTAAATTCAATCTCGTTAACCTAAATTCTTTTAGAAATTATTTATTTTCTTCTTAAACCACACACACAGAGATAATTTACTTTTTTCTTTTTTTTTTTTACTACTTTAATTTAAAACTTTACGAGAAACTTTTTTTTTTTTTAACAATAAAAAAATAAAAATCTTTTTTTCTTTATCAAGTGATAGAGTTTTTGTTTAAGATCTCCATCCAGACTCCGCCCTCTGAATGGCGGCCAAATTCAATAGAAACGCATGGGACGGGAAGCCAACCTTCTAGCACACCTCAGAGCCACAGGCTAAAGGCAGAAATTGAAATGCGAATGTGCTTTAAAACATGAAATAAAATATAATTTTGTTGTAAAATGGTATTATAAAAAGTTGGGGGAGAGAAGCCCCCTGGGGTGGGGGAAGCCCCCTGGCTAGACGCGAAGCCCGCCGAACATTTGCATGTGTTCCGTGATTTCGGCAGGAAATGAGAAATGATTTCCCAGATTTATTAGGGGGTTCTAATGACGTTTCTCCGTGGGAAGAATCGGTTGGAGGGGAAGAGGGGGGGGGGAATAAAATCTAAATTGCGATAGAGAGACAAGTGGTCAGAAGAAGTGACCACCAAAGAAGTGTCAGGGACATTTACAATTTAATTAACCTGAGAGGTCGTCAGAGGACTCTGCCTGCCACCGTGCCTCCCCTGCGCGGACCCCCGCCTTTCTTTTGAAGCTGGGGAGACAGACAGACACAGATCTAATTCATTGATCTATGTTAATCAATGAAAGTAAAAAAATTTAATTATATTGTATATCAATATTATTATTATTTGGAATTCCTTCCGGGATTCCCGTTTATTTGGGCTGCCTGAGGTGGTTTCGTGCACGAAGTCACACACCTCAAACCCTGGCGGTAGCCATCTACCGGCATTCCGTGAAGTTACATTATTTCCTATCTCTAACTCCTCCTCCTCCTTATTTCTGGTTCCACCCGACTCCTCTCCTTTATGCTAGTTTGAGGAGGAACTCCCTCAGCACCGACTCCTTTCGAGGAAGCATCACTGAGAGGGACGTCCCTTCCAAAGGACGGGATGTCACAGCAACTCCCTCTACTCGAGGGCTTTTGTCGGGAGATCCAATATTATGTGCCTGCTTGAGATAAATACTTTTATTTAATGAACAAATCCCGCAAGCCCAGGATTTGAACGCGGATCTTCTTTTTTAGAAGCTGACACTCCTGAATAAAAATGATCGAGGGATCCACACGCCCGCAGCAGGTTTGCATAGTGACCCGTGAGGGACACACAGGGATACACACGCCCGTACCAGGGACACACTTTTGTCTTCTGGTCACTTTCGATCTACTGTGTTCCTGGTGCGGCGTGTGAATCCCTCGATCATTTTTACTCGGGACCCTAGCCCACTACACCAGTGCCGCCCCTAAAAGAATTTGGGGATTCTTCTTGGAATCTCCACAATGTCCTTGCAAACGGTCAGAGCGACACTCTGTAATTTCACTCTGAAGGCCTATAGAGAGAATTTTTAATAAAAATGCTTCTACTGCTCACTTTAAAAGCTTCTTTCTTAAATCAACAAAGTTATTCAAAAAAAAAAAAAAAGCTTTTCTTTTGCAGATGAAAAAGAAGCCTTAGGAAAAAAAAACACCGGGGAGAGAAAAAATAATATTTATTCTCTGTTTAAAGAAGATTAGACAGTCGGTCGCCCAGCACACGACTTTCTCTCGCATTCCCTGATACTCGTTTCTGGCGAAAAAAGAAGACCCGTGTTCAAATCTTGGACGTGCGGGATTTTTTCTTTAAATATCTCAAGCAGGCACATAATATTGGATCTGAGCACAATAGCCCTCGAGTAGAGGGAGTTGCTGTGGAAGGGACGTCCCTTCCTCGAAAGGAGTCGGTGCCGAGGGAGTCCCTCCTCATTAATATAACAGGACATCCTCCCTAGCATAGAAGAGGGCGGATAAAAGGATCCAGGAATAAGGGTTAGATCACTAGCTAGGGGGAGGAGTTAGCATGGGCGTAACTAGAGAATATTCAAGAAACAGCTCAAGTAGAATTCCATCAAATTCTCGAAGGTTTACTTTGAAGTTTGCAAGGTGGACGTGCAGATTTTTAAATAATTTTAAACAATTATTTTTCAGAAATTTTTTAGCTGACAACTGATTGCAATGTACAGTTTCGGTCATCTAGTGTGGCCATCATCAGGCCAATATATATCAAATATACTTTAATTTACAGGACATTACATTTTATTACAATTGCATTATTTTATTTTATACAACATTCCAGCTAATAAAATTTCTGAAAAATAATTGTTTAAAATTATTTAATAAGAGGGTAAAAATGAGAAATGCAGCTAAGGTTATTTCTTTATTTGGTTAATTCACACAGCTGACGTTTCGGTTCCGTCAGCTGTGTGAATTAACCAAATAAAGAAATAACCTTAGCTGCATTTCACATTTTTACCCTCTTATTAATATAACAACTCAGCTATAAATTGTTTATGTAAAATTATTTAAAAATCTGCACGTCCACCTTGCAAACTTCAAAGTAAACCTTCGAGAATTGATGGTAACTAGAGAATTTGGCCCGGGGGGGGGGGGGGGGGGCATGGGACCAGCTATCCTCCGGGGGGTCTGGAAAGCCCCATATTTTCTTAATTTTTCTTGGGGCAGGGAGCTTTCTAGGGGGGGGGCACCCCTAGTTACGCCCATGAGAGTTAGAAACAGGAAATGACGCAACTTCAAGGGCTGCCGGTAGATGGCTACGGCCTGAGGGGTGTGTCTTCGTGCACCTCGGCTAAATAAACGGGAATCTCGATAGGAATTTCAAATAATAAACTCAGGCCATATAAGACTTTAGACGATAACCGTTGTAAGTAATATATATATTTGAGGTCCAGGCATTTCTATTTAAGCCATCTGGTATCCAAATGGCTTAAATAAAATCATCGGACTGCCTGGGGTCCGAACCCGCGACGTTTGGTATAGGAGGTAGGCACGCTACCTACTACGCCAAACCCGGGGGCTCTCAAATGAGTTGCGGCACTCAACAAAATTTCATCCTAATAGGATGAATGTAAAATTTTGTTGAGTCTTCATTTATTTATTATTTTTTGTATTAAAATGATTAATAGACAGAGAAAGGAAGCCGAAGAGGAGGATCGATTGCATGTTGAATGCACATTAGAATTCTAATTTGTATTTAATTCAAACATTGAAATTGCTTTCCTATATTAATATTGATATTTCCCCTCCCATGTACCCACGAGGAAAATAATAATAAGAATCCCCCCCCTCCCCGTCTTCGATATGCTTAATTTCACATTAAAGTGGCTGAGAAGGAGGGGAGGGGAGGTAAAGGGGAGGGGGAGGGGAGGAAGAGGTTATATAATTAAAAAAAACTCTGAGTTTGAGCTCAAAAAAAAAAAAAAAGTTTTAATAAGAAAACTAATTATTAAAAAAAAGGCTTTGAGATTTTTTTTTTTCTTCTACGAATATAGAAACCCTTGAAGTTATTTTTTTTTTTTTTTTTAATTTAACGAATTTATTCATTCCATTCGTGTTACTTTAGAATAGAATGGATTTTATTGGAATTGGAGGAAATTGTAATTATATAAAAGTGAAAAAAAAGAGGAAGGAAAATACCGTCCAATGCGGGATCCTTCTTTGATCAATTATACTTTATCAATTTATACTAATTTATTTTAAAACTTTCTTTTTTATACAGTAGGCTATCAGAAATGAAGCCCCCGGGTCTGGCGTAGTAGGTATACCAAACGTCGCGGGTTCGGACCCAGGCAGTCCGATGATTTTATTTAAGCCATTTGGATACCAGATGGCTTAAATAGAAATGCCTGAACCCCAAATTGATATATTAATTACAACAACGGTTATTGTCAAAGTCTTAAATGGCCTAGTTGCCGAAAAGACTGTGTGAATGTGTGTGTGAGTGTGAGTGTGATTGAGAAAAAGTGTGAATGTTTTTTTATTTATATTATATTAGAAATGAAATAAAAAATTTTAACAAGTTTGATTTCATTGATTGTATTCTAGAAATCGAAGGGAGGCTCCGCCCCACACAACAATTAATCCCCTCCCCTCCCCCTCTGGTGCATTTTAGATATCGAATGGTTTTTATTTTAGAAAAGAATTTGATTTTCGTGGGTTATTTGTAAAAATTACAACGTTTCGGCCACTCATTCGGTGGTCTTCTTCAGGAACAATTCAGCTAAGATTACAAAGGTTGTTACATCAGCGTAATCACACCTTAATAAATGATGGGAAACCTGTCCATGGGGGAGACCGAGGAGGAAAAACGCAAAGCATATATTATATTTATTATACGAGAGGGTGTCAAAAAATAACTGGAACTATTTTGACTAGAAAATTGTGCTTACTTTTATTCAAATTTCCCACGCGATTATAATATGTAATATACGATGAGGCCGGTCGATGTAGGATTTTCCCGGGCCGCTGGGACCCCCCTGATGTCATTATAGTCATTATATGAAACAAAATAGATATTTTTATTTGTTATTTACCTGAGATCAGGGGCGTATATAAGAGTGAGGGGGGGGGGGGGGGCCCCGGGCCCCCCTCGAAATTTGCCAAAAGCATATACATGTTGTAAGTCGCTTTGCACAGGTGTTGTCTGTTGCCTTTTCAGGGATATTTGTTGGGGTTTTTTTCAGTAAAAGTGTTGTAATTTTTAAATTTATATTTATTATATTAATATACAGTCTGATACTTCGGAGGTTGAGAGAGGAATGATCTCGCCCGGGAGTGGGGGGTGGCCTTTTATGCCTTCTTCCAGACATAATCCCCCATTCCCAGGGGATCAGACACACGTGTAACGATTCCAATTGCAGAATTTGCGCTTTTCTGTGGGAATCTTTACATGTGTGCTTGTTCTAGAAATATATCAAATTTTGCCATCGAATGAGTTTAAAAATAGAGCTTTAGATTCCAAATATCAAATTTTGTATCTCTCTCTCTCTCTCTCGTTCTTTTAGCTTCACAACATACACATATAGAGACAATAAGGGGTCTCGGCCTCCCCCCCCCCCCCCCGAAATGTTTGTTCGGCCCCGCAGCACGAATCCGCAAAAAGGAAATGTTCCGCGGAGGGAAAAATTTTTGCGTCCCTTAAAGGTAAAATATTTTTACGAACGAAAAAAATTTTGGTTCCGCGAAAGAGGCAAATGTTCCGCGCGTGGCACATAAGAAAAAAAATCTCGGTTCCACGGATGAAAAAAAAAATTTGAAATATTTTGCGTCTCTCAAAAAAAGTAAAATATTTTTACCGATGGGAAAAAATTTTCCGCAGGGCGGAAAAAATCTCTATATACGCCCCTGCCTGAGATAGAGTGTTTAAAGGGTATTTGAGCTTCGTTTCAATCAAATTTCTTGAGCTTAACCTCTGACACTGACAGTTCATCATTCCACTTATTTTTTGTTTAAAATTTAATTCGTCGAATCATCTTTGAGTATTTGAGTAACTCAAAACAAACATGATCATATAAATCCCTCTGCAAAACGATTGCTCTGTGCAGCCTTCTTGACTTGCAAAGCGACAGTTGGTTGGAGTGACCCATAAAAGAAAAGATTCCAAAATACGTCCTTTATTAATTCCAAAGTTGGTTCAATATAGCCAGTAGGCCTAGGCTCCGGAGCTATTAATAGATAGGCCTACTGCCTACTACATGTAGGCTATTTAATGGCCTAAATATTGATTTCTCTATAATTTAATATCAAAACTTGCCTTCCAAAGGCTTCAACTTCAAACTATTCCAAATCATTGCGTACCCCTTACGTCATCGATGATTAATTAATTTGACGGCATCAATTTATCATCGCTGCATTTTATTTTAGAATAATAATAAAGAAAGAGTTTTTTTTTTGCTTTCCAAAGAGAGAAAGAATAATTGCTTTTTTAAGCAATTAATCTTTGCTCTACGAATTGTGTCTTCGTTTTTATCTCTGGACCAACATCCGGAAATTTATATACAAACGGCCAAATACCGCAAGTGTCTGATTAGACATCTGAATTTGAGGCCTATAGGCTTCGAAAGAGAATTAGGCTAAATATTCTACAATTCGTATTTGTTGAAGGCAAAGAGGTTTCGATGCGAAACCTTTTTTTGTGGCCAAAGAGTACTAGTACTTTACTGATGATCTTTTTCAGTTTTTTTTTTCGATTTTCTCAAAATTTGATACAACGATTTTGTTTAAAATTCAAAAATCAATGCTCTTGAACTTCATAGGAAAGATTTCAGATTTTTCAAATTCTTTTTCTGGCTTCCATAGAGCCAATGTTAAATCCCCAGATGGGGATTTGAAGGTTAATTTCGATTCCCCTTAACTCTTTTCACATTTCTTTTCAATTCCTATGAAATTTTGTATTTATTAAGGATTCTCTATTGTATATAAAATCTCCAAATATGAGATTAAAATTTCAATTAAAAAAAAATCTGGTGTGACAAGGTGGTGTTACGTTCGGTAATCGAAAGTTGTGTTCTGTGCTTGTCACACCAGATTTTTTTTTAATTTCTATTATCTTCGTGTTCAATTCTAGAGGTGGATAGGATGGCGCAGAGAGAGAGAGAGAGATATGAATAAATGGATGTTAATAAGCTTTAAAACAATAATTCCTTATTGCAATTCCAAATGCGAATTGAATAATAGTCTTTTTTTTTTATAAATTGTAGGCGATAAGAATAAATAATTTAAAAGATCGCTGGAGGGGATAGAAGTGGAGTCTTGCGTCGCACAGTGGTTCCTTTCGCTTCAAAAGTGGCCACGCGAAAAAAAAACGAAAGTCAACCTAATTGAAAAACGTTCTAGGGTAACAAACTAGAATGTTTGCTGGTTTCAAAACTGTATTTCTTTTTCAAAACAACTCAGCCATTGCCGAGTTATAGGTCCTCAAAGTTGACCAAATCTCAACAGTGAATTTTATGCGCTTTTTTGCATGAAATCAAGAATTTTTTTCGAGGGGAAATAATTGTCCAAATCAAATAATTTTTTTACCAAATTATTCAGCAATTTCTCTAGTTTCAAAATAATTTTTTTGTTTTTACTTTCCTTATTAAATTATATTGTTTTTAAGGCGCTTTATAAAAAATAAAAAATCCTCCAAAAATTTTTTAAATCATTTTTTTTCATTGATAGTTTTAAATTATTTTAAAAATTGGAATATACCAGAAGATAGCCAAAGAGCTAAGGAAAATGGTCCAATAGTCACCTTTTGCCACTTTTTGCCTCTTTGGGAGTTATAGGCCGTTAAAGTCGGAGCGCGCGCATTTTCAATAGGCTTTCTCTTCATTTATACCACAAGTTAATTCTATTTTATCAAAATAAAAGCAAATATGATTAAAAGATATCATTTTAAATAACTTTTAAGTTGTTTGCTATTCGATTATAGGTGCAATTGATGCGTTATACCCAGCAGAGAGGTGTTTTTCATTTACCTGACTTCGCTCAGGAAAACCCACTCTTCATTGTTTATAAATTTATACATTTTTGCTTAAAAAATATTTAAAGACCTGAAACAAAATCGGAACAAAAGTACTAGTATTTTACTGATGTACTTTTTTAGTTTTTTTCGATTTTCTCAAAATTCGCTCCAATGATTATGATTCAAATTCAAAAATCAATTATTTTTTAGATGCTCTTTAAAATGTATATTCTCATTTTGTCCCCCAAAATTCTTTGAAGCACACTTTACTCTTATATTTCATAGATAAAGACGCAAAAAATCAGATGTAGTAAGTACAGAACACAACTTCCAATTATCAAAGATAAGAGAAAGTTGTGTGCTCTACGACCATTCACACCAGATTTTTTCTTAAATGACATTAAAAAAAACGTGATTTATATTTAAAAATTCTACCGTTCAAAATAGTAATTATATCAAATATAAAAAAAAAAAAAAAATCGCTAAAAAAACTTTTTTATTTTTGTTTTCCTTAAAAACATTCAAAACTACATGTGTCCAAATTTCTTTAATAAAAAATATAATGTATTTATAAACTTATTGATTAATAAAGAAGAGAAAATAAGCTAAAAATTTATTTTATTAAAAAAAAAAATTCGCGTGAAAAATTTTTTTTTTCTTATTTATTTATTTTTTCTTATTTAATTTTGTTAAAGAACATTAAAAAAACATGTGTGCAAATTTTTATTAAAAAATACCATGTAATAAAAGATTTATTGATTAATAAAGGAGAAAAATTCGCTTCAAATTCAGTTTTTACAGTGAATTATTTTTTAACGCTTTTCCTTAACTAGAATTATTCAATCTAATAACATATTCTTAAAGGGCATACTTAAACACATATATATAAATATTTTCATCAAAAAGTACCAACTAATAAAAAAGATATAGGCCTATGACCGCTTTTGAAGCGAATGGGACCACTGTGCGTCGTGCGACTCTTCTATCTTTTATTTTTTTTTAAACACTCACACTTTTTTCTCATTCACATAGTCTTCTCGGCAACTTAGGCCATATAAGACTTTAAACGATACTCGTTATTTGTAAATATATCAATTAAGGGTCCATACATTTCTATTTAAGCCATTTGGTATCCAAATGGCTTAAATAAAATCCTCGGACTGCCTGGGGCCGAACCCGCGACTTTTGGTATACGAGGTTAGCACGCTACCATCTACACCAAGCCCCGAGGGCACTTTAGTCTTGAACTTCACAGGAAAGATAGGAGAAATGTTTGGCATGCTAACAACACATAAATATTTTCCCATGTTAATAAATTTTACATCTTGAATTCCAATATATCGGCGGAAACTAAATATATCTCGACACAAAAAATGTGGTGCGACCAGTCACACCAGATTTTTAGAGAATAGATCTCTTTACACCTTTTTGCTTCCCAACTAGGGCATTTTCTTTCTCAAGCAAATCACATTCGATTTTGTCCTTCACAAAAGAAATCATTTCGAGCCCTCGGCTTGCTTTCCAGCTAGTCAATTTTCCACAAAATAAATATTAATCCACGTATATAGATGGCGAATATTTTTTTCCCTTATTCCTTGTTTTAAACTTAATATTAACTTTGAACTTTATTATTTTTGTTGTTGTTGTTGTTGTTTGTGGGTTGGTTGTATTTGCTCTTCCTCTTCTCCTGTCACTGCCACTGCCACCTCACCTCACCTGTTCTCTCTCTCTCTCTCTCTCTCTCTCCCCTCTCTCTCCATCCATTCATTCACTGACATGTTTTGTTTCCTGATATTTGTTCATCCTTTTTTTGTTTTTTGTTAATTGTATGCACGCCAATCTCAAATAAAAATCTGTCGAAAGCCATCACTTGTGAAATATTATTTTTTCCTGGTTAGGCAAAAAAAAAAAAAAACTCTGTCAAATCGCATGTAGAGATTCTAGATCACGATAAATCTCTATAAAAATTAGACTTATTTGTGAGATAATTGCTTTTCTCAATCAATATTCACGCATTAAAAGAAAACTTTTGCTTTTCTTCAGGCTGCAGTTCAAGGTTTCCCCTTAAAAGCCAGCCAACTATTGATGACAAAAAATCCATTTGATTTTAAAGAAAAAAATTTAGTTCGATTGATTTGATTCCCTAATCAAAAAATATTCGTTCTTTGAAAAATAAAACAATTTATCCTCTACGGGAAAACAAATAAGCTTCTAGGCAGGTATTTTGAATAGTGGTATGGTCCTGGCTGATTTGAGTTGAGATGTTGAAGAGGGAAGAGAAGAAGAACGTTTCGGCCGGGACAACAACAACGTGCCTTCTATTATCATTTTCTAGCTTTGAAGGTTGAAGAAGGCGGCCGTTTCGGCGTTCTTCTTCTTTGGGAGTGCAAATGATTTGAACGGAAAGAAGGGTCCGGCTGGGGGCTTCAGGGAGGATAGACCTCTGCCGGCAATACTCAGTTCATGTCGCTCTGTGTTGAACGTGTTAACGTTTTTTTGCTTTAATTGGTCGAATGCTTCAAGTGTGTGTTGGCAAAGCTTCAACTATTCCAAATAAGGGGATTTCATTCATTAAAGAAAAGCCAAAAAATTTCGGAGAATTGGAGGCATGAATCGATCAAGTTCGGAGTCCATTGCAGGAGGAGCTTGGAGTCAAGGGCGGATCTAGAGGTGTGGGGGGGGGTAATTACTCCATTTACCCCCCCCCCCCTTGTATCCGCCCTTGCTTGGAGTGCAGTTCCCTGAAGATCCTGTTGCAGACGGCGTCGATTTCATTTTCTTTTAAATGATGAATTCAAAATTCTTGAATATCTCTCAGCTATTTATTCTTTAGGGCATAAAACGATCATATCTATCCAATATTCCAATCCAGTGCCTGCTTGGAGTTTTGTTTAAATAAAAGAATCCCGCAAGGCCCGGATTTGAACAAGGATCTACTTTGTAGAAGCTGACACTCTAGCCCGCTACACCAGCGAGCCCCAATTAATTGGGGAGGGATTCGAGCCCAATGCTTTTCAATGGGTAAAATTCCTTTCCAGATTTTTTGAGAATTTAGGGACCCAAATATTTTCTCTGGGCTCTAGAAGGGGGCAAAAGGAGGAGGCTCGTGGCTAATCGGATAAGCTGCGGATTACGAATCTAGAGTTGCCCACCCAACTCGGGTTCAAATCCCACTTGCCATGAAAATTTTCAAACATTGCCAATGTCTCCTCCGTCTCTCTGTAATTGGAGTTTGTCTCTGTTGAGAGATGTAGAAATTAAAAAAAAAAAAAAAAAAATTTCATTTCGAAATTCTAACGGGAAGTTGGCCAAGCAGAACGGGACAGACAGACATTAAGCTTTGCTTGGCAAATTCCTTTGTGTTCATTTGATCTAACCTTTTTATCAACTTGGCCCAAAGGCTTAACGGTTTGAGGTGAGGGCCCTGGAACCCATTTAAATAGTTTCTAGAATGATGTCTTAACGAAAACTCAAAAACTATTTATTCAATCGTTTTGAAATTTTGCATACCTCAACTAGAAGTAAAAGCCAAGAGCTAAAAATGTTAATTTGAGAATTTAGCAGAGCAACGCGATTATTTGTTTTAATTTTATTAATACATTTATGTCTTGGAATAGTGGGGGGCTTTGCTTCGTCCCACCATTTGTTTTTATTCGCAATCTCCAAATCATTTTCATATTTTATCATAAAAATGCCTAATAATAAGTTAAGATTTTATCTAACTAGGTTAGGCACTCTATAAGAAATCCATCTCTCTCTTCTCTCCCCTTTATTATTTCAGTTATGCAAATTGTTTTTTTTTTCTTGATGATTAATCTCCGCCCCTCCCCCTCCCCCTTCCGCCCTTCAGTTCGATATCTTAAAGATAAATTATTGTTAATATATTTACATAAAAATGTGTGCAAAGCTTTATTTATAAATCTTGTCAAGTCAGGCGGTAAATTCACATGCGGGCCGACAACCAAATTGTGAAACCCTTCAACAAATCGAAATGCAATTCTGGGGAGGGAAGAGAGCCAAAGAATATTATTTTCTCCTATATAATTGCAAAGTCAATGGTTGAAGATCCCCCCCCCCCGTGCTTTTTACTTACTCTTACCCCATGTACGTCGTATATATGTAATAGTTCCGGGGTGACCGAGCCGGAGCTCGGTCTTTTTTTTATATTGATAAAATTGTAAAAAACTAAAAAAAAGTGCATCAGTAAAGTACGAATACTCGAGGGGCGCGAATTTGATTTGTATAGAAGAAATAGGAAAATATTTAAAATTTGAAAGAAATACCATAACGAGACAACTTGTTCCTCCGTGGAAACATCAATAAAAACACCAAAATAAGAAGTAACAGTCCAGGGAGAGAGTGTTTTGAGGAATAGAAACTATTACTGAATGGATACTTAGAGGAAGGAGACAGAGCCTCACAAGAAAACTTTAATCATGAGATATAAGAGAGTTGCCCAGGAAATGCGTCAGCCTGGAGACAATTAAAAATTATTATTTTCAATAAAATTAATTAATAATTAGTATTTTAATAATAGAATTTAAATAATAGGTATTTTTCTACTAATTGGCCTTTTGACTTTATTAAATTAAATACATTGTAAGTCATTATTGATATAAACAATTAAATTTACAAAATTGCGCTTTAATTAAAATTTAATATTCGAGGAGAGATTGAAATGTGTGGGTCCAGGGTAAAGAGAGGGAGGAATTGACCAGGAAGCAAGCCCACTAGGCTTTGAACATTATAAAACCTTTAAAACAAAAATTGGAAAAAACTAAAAAAGTACACCAGTAAAGTACTAGTACTCGAGATTTCCCCGAAGACGAGACCTAGCGCAATTTGTTTTCTATCCCGGAACTAGGAATTATTTAAAATTTGAAAGAAATCTTTAAAGGGAATTTCGAGAAAATTGTAAAAAACTAAAAAAAGTACACCAGTAAAGTACTAATACCCGAATTTTCCCAAACATGAGACCTAGCACAATTTCATTTTGGGACCACAAATAGTATATATTTAAAATTTGAAAAAAATCGTTGGAGCCGTTTTCGAGAACTGATATGCATATATATAAACAAACAAACATTGCTCGTTTAATAGTATAAGAAACATAGTTCCGTACTGCTAGAATCTAAATATATCTCGACACAAAAAATCTGGTGTGACAAGCATAGAACACAACGTTCGATTACAGAAGGTAAGATCAGTCTATCAGACAGCGAAAGAGTTTTTCAAATCGGTTCACTATTTTCTGAGATTGCTACAAACTAATAAATTCACACTCGCCTTGTATATGAATGCGTTATTTAAATCAAAAGGTCAGGGGTCGGCAACCTTTGAATCGGAATAGTCAAAAATTACAATTTACAAAATTTCAAAGTTTATATGGCATTATTAGATAAAAAATCTGGTGTGACTGGCGCACAGCACACAACTTTCTCTTACCTTCGGTAATCGAAAGTTGTGTTCTGTGCTTGTCACACCAGATTTTTTGTGTCGACATGTATTTAGTTTCCGACAGTACGGTACATTCGATTTTCAAGATGTAAAATTTATAAGTATGGGAAAATGTTTATATTTTGTTACCATGGCAACCATTTCTCCTATCTTTTCTATGGAGTACAAGAGTAAAGTGGTCTTCAGAAGATTTCAATCACAAAATGAGAATATACATTTTAAAGAGAATCTAAAAAATAATTGATTTTTGAATTTTTTAAAAAATCGTTGGAGCAAATTTTGAGAAAATCGAAAAAAACTGAAAAAGTGCATCAGTAAAGTACTAGTACTTTTTGGTCGATTTTGTTCAAAAAGCTTCGTGTCACGTCCCATGGGGGGTGCCTAACTTAAATATAAAATTTCAACTTCCTAGCTCTTTTCGTTCTTGAGATATTTTGTCCACAGACAGACACACAGACACACGGACACACAGACACACGGACACACAGACACACAGACAGACAGACCATGTCGCGAAAACCACTTTTTTGGATTCAGGGGACCTCAAAACGTGAAGATCCATCAAAACCTCGACATCGAATTTTTGACATGAATCCAATACTTTCTCTCTATATATATATTACATATATACATAGGTAAGAGAAAGTAAAAATTAAAACTTCCAACACCAACTTGTACTTCAATAACAAACAATTGGGCAAACAAATTCAAGGTGCGCAAGGGTTTAGAAAGTTTGAATAAATTTGGCTCGTAACTCGTTGTTTTAATGCTAGTTGGCTGCTTACTTTCCTTTTAACGAAAAGCGAGTACAAGTGGCTGCGAGAAGAATCCTCGTTAATCGATTCAGAACGGTTTTGAAATGCTTTTTTTTGTGATAAAATAAATAATATTTGCGTATGGAAGTAAAGAGCCGCAGGTTGCCGACCCCTGCCCTAGGTCAGTGAGTGCCTCAATTAATTGCCACGACTGAATTATCAATTCTAAATAAGAAGCAAAAAGCAGCATGAGCAGGACGGAGTTTCGATTTCTCAAAATTTAATATTTTGCAAAACGACAACAACTACGAAACTTCGCCATCTCTAAATTCATTCATGCAAAGCTAAATAACATGAGAGATTTACAAAATCTGAGCTGAAAATACCAGAATTTCCAAATCAATACAAATATAATCATCAGAGTATGAATTTCCGCCTATCAATAGATTCCTCCCTCGAACACGTCATCATATTGACGTAGAATTGAATATTTGTAAAATCAAATGTGTTTACTACATACAATTAGACTATAAATGATTGTGAGTTTGCTTTTTGTCGATGGGCCAAGCGCCCCAGGACCTCCAGCCTTTCCGAGGGATCGGTGTGCTCTCCGTTCATTCATTCATACCCGAGTCAAAAAATTGTCCTTGTCAAAACCTCCTGTCGTAAATTTAAGCCCTGATCACAGCCTGGTATTCCATTGTGTTTCTCGACCTTCTCGGGCCTGAATACGCACGAAGCAGGCCGAAAGCAGTCTAAATTTTTAACCCTGGACTCGTCCTCCCGCTGCCCTTTTTTGAGCCTCCTCATCCTTGCCTAAACCTGCCCTTTTGTCATATTTATTCTATTGTTATTATGATGATTTATAGATAGGGAAGCAAATAAATTGGAATAAAAATGCAAATTGGAAAAAAAAAAACATTAAATTATTTCGGTTTTTTTAAATTATTTATTTAATTATAAAATATATAACTATACACAACACATTTATAAATTTATTTTTAAAACATTTTTAAAGAAAAAAAATATTTGATTTTTTTAACGCAGCCAAAATTTTTTCTTTAAAAATATATTTCAACAGCTGCCGTTTCGGCTTTGGTTAAAGCCATCCTCGGAGCTGCTGTTGGTCTTCATATATGTATATGTATGTTGCTTTTTTAAAGAAAAAATTTTGTTAAGATTTAAACTTTCGACCGTTGGTTCTCGTTGAAACATTTTGTTAATTAAAAATTAAATATACAAATTAAACACTAGGTTATTTGTTTCAAAGGTTTTATTAATTAAAAATTAACACTTGATACGTATTTCGACAATTTAGAGGTATTAGAATGTAATCACTTCTGATTATGACAAGAAATTGTCGAAATACGTATTAAGTGTTAATTTTTAATTAATAAAACCTTTGAAACAAATAACCTAGTGTTTAATTTGTATATTTAATTTTAAAAATTTTGGCTGCGTTTTCTTCCACCTTTAATTCCTGATATAATATAATGCACTGAGGGTGGGATTGTGTTAGGCATTCCGAAATATTTGCCGATAAATTACACTGTGCTACAAGAAAAAAAGCCCCGCGAACACTAGGGTGGTGGAGGGGGTTTAAAAGGCTCATTGTCTGTCTGTGGTAGTGCGAAAACTGGACAATATTTTTTTTAACAGTATGAGATCATAGCAAAAGTGACGGCAGGAACGAAACAAGGATTCGGCGAGAATGGCCAGGTTGAAGACCGGACAAATTTATCAATGCGAGGCTAAATACAGGTTAAAATTTATTGCTCCAGCATAAAAAGCAAGACAGAATTTACGACTTCAGGGCAAAGCAAGGACAATTTTTTGACTCGGGTATGCACCCGTTGCAATTTCGAAATGAAAATTCTCCCCAGGAACCTCAATTGTGATGCGTTTTTGACCAAATTGCATCGGAGACAAGCCTTTGAGGAAACTATCCCTTGTTTCGCAACTTCTACTCAAAATCTTGACTAACAAAGTCTCTGCTCTAATGGCAAAGGCAGAGAAAATAACGATTTTTTTATTCCCGACCCATCAACAATATTCATAAAATAGAAAGAAGATTCCATTCTATTTAACTGCTATAAAAAAGTAGCTATAAAATTTTTGCTATAAAAAATTCTTATTGGATCAATTAAAGGGAGAGGGAGGGGGGGGGAATAAAATTTGATTATTAAATAACATCTCTCTCTGTATGTGGGTGAAGCGAGTTTAATTTAAATAACGAATACTCTATTTAAATATTCTCTGGTTCTCAATTATTTTTACTCTTACAAGTAAAGTAACCCAAAGATGAAATTCCGATTTCATTGAAACTTGGTACAATTAAATAAATGAAAAATCTATATAAAAATTTGAAAAAATTTCGACCAAATGAATGAACAGTTTATTTTTTTAAAAATTATTCCTGAAAATCAGTACAAAAGTGAAAATGATTAAAAAAGTGTTTCAAATTCCAAGTTAGGCTCATATTCAATATTAAATTCAAGTGATTCCATACAATTGATAATTATGCCTAAAATGAATAATTAATATTAGCATTAGGATTTTATCTAACATCTCAACAATTGTATTAATGACCATTCAAAACACTTTGTAGCTAAAAATCTATCTTGTTTAAAAATTTTCAAAAGTGGACAGACAGAGATCTATTTTCTTTTATAATATAATTTTGAAATAAAACTAGGTCTCCCGTCCCCCCCGCCTTCTTCCCCCCCCTTCAAGCGCCCCCGTCCGTTAACCCATAGCCTACACCAAACCAAGGGCGGATACAAGGGGGGTAAGGGGGGTAATTACCTCTCCGAGATTCGAAAAAATTACCTTTTTTTCGCAAAAAAATTTATTTTTAATGTAAAATTTTTAAAATTAATACTTAAAAATTTGATGTGTATTTATATTCTGGCAAACAAGTACAGAATGCGCTTTTAAATTATCGAAATTAAAAAAATAGTGTGCTGTGCGACGAGTCACACCAGATTACCCCCCCCCCCCGAGAAACACCTCTGGATCCGCCCTTGCACCAAACCCATTAATTTCTGTTATCTGACTAAACCCCTTCAATAGCTTATCGTTGAAAAGTTTCAAAATCCAACAATCAATTCACTCAACAAACAGCTAAAACACTTTCAAACATCCCAACAATAGCTAAAACCCCTTTCAAAAATCTACCTGTTTTAAAAAATTCTAAAATTAATTTTTTTTTAAAAGTTCTGTTATTTTATTGGTCGAATTTTTTCTCGTTTAATGCATATTTATATTAGTTGTTTAATTGTACAGAGTTTTATTGAAATAGGAATTTCATGATTTGGTTACTTTACTTGTTAGTAAAAAAAAGACTAGCCGCACGACTTAACAGCAGATTTTAGGTCTACCCTGCGAGGCGCCTCTTCTCTGCTAATTATTCAAAACAGGAATACAATCAGAGCTGGGGTGCTTGGAAAAACTACTCGGTAAATTCAAGTATTGGGTGAGTGCAAAGGCTGGTGCGGAGTTTATGAGTGATTAGGCAAACAAAAAATCTTTATCCAATCAATGATATAATCTCCATCGTTTCCTCTAATCTTTTCCCAACGTTCTGGCAGCAGACGGATGCGCGGTTTTTAGATTCGAAGAGCGAAGGCCTCCAAAGAGTGAAAGTTTTTTTCCATTTAATGACCGGAACAAGTGAAATAATAATAATTGAACTTTCATTCCTGATTACTCCTATTCTTTGGATGTCAGTCTCTTCCCTTCTATATTTTCAACAGGCGTCAGACCGTGCGACGGGCCGACCTATGCTATTCCTTCTCGGTCGCAAAAACCCTTGAAACCCAAATTCCAAATTCTGCCGACCCCGCACTGCGGGAATAATCAGGCAAAGAATGAAGAAATAATTTAATTTCTAATAATAAAAACGATATTGTAATTACAAGAGGTAGAGAAAATAGAAGAAAGCGCAGTTAGTGATTGTTTCATATATTAGGGACCCAGTAGGTTGACGTTTCGGTCTTGATTAAGACCTTCTTCAGAGATGATTGAACGTCAATATAAGCAAATAATCACATGACATGAACAATCCGCTCATTTGCTGCAATATCGCCTTAATTCAAGAATCGAGTTATTATATGGACCCTGTTATGCATTAGTGTGTCAAAGACCAAAAAATTCAAAATTGAGTTAAGCACGGAATATTGTTTCAAATGCTTTAATTAATAGTATTTTTTGAAATATGTCCTAAAAAAATTTATATTTAATGTTACTTGCACAATTGACAAGAAAAATTATATATAATCCAATGTAAACAAAGAACTTT